>UELX01005028.1:0-15280 GCA_900480035.1 Eupelmus urozonus | reverse complement strand
GTGTTACTATAGGGGGTTAAGTAATGAATTCTGAATCTTTATCAAATCTTAATTAAAAAAAAAAAAAAAAAAAACAATTTGAAAATTTGTAGTTAATAGATTTTTTTTTAATTGAGCAATAACGCATGCAATTTAGGAACTTTATGTCTTTTTATTTTTAAAACAATAAACTAAAATGTTTATAAACCTTTCAAATGCACTGTAAGTATTCAGATCTATTCAAAAATGTTGAATAAAATTTTCAAACATTTTCAGTACCATTTCGTTAAATAATTGCGAGTTTAAGTTGAACAAACTTTTAACAGTTTTAATAGTTTAATATGCAAGAAAGATGTTTTTTGGCGGATAGTACATAGTTACTATGCGTTCTTAATTCATGTACAATGATCAGATTTTATTACTTCCTTCTGTATCGCGTTATTTGCCTGGCGGTTAATAATATATTTTTTTTAAATAAAGAAGCATATTTCAGCTATAAGTATATTTCTTATAGTATTATTAAATATGACACGACGTAGTAGCTTAAATGTAGCATGAAAAAGTAATGTAATAGACATAAACCGCTCAGCTTTATACTTTCGTGGTTCGATCATGCGCTTATCACGTGCGTCAGAGTCTCTATTCTGTTATAAGGTATTCAGGTGTTCTTTTGTTTATTCTTTGCGAAAATGATTGTAAAATATACATAATGTTATAGGTTTATAGGTAACTTAAAATTTTGTATTCTCTATACTATGAGATTTAAAAAATGATTAACCAAAGATATTTTTTTAAATAAAATTCATTGTCCGTTTGTTAATATATTTTTAAAATTATTATAGATTGAAATGTAACAGTATAAGCTAACATTAGAAGTTAAAGCTGCTGGAAATAATTGAACATAGAAAAGGTACAAAAACGCAAGAAATATGATTAACGAATTTATAATATATTTTATTAAAATACTTTCTTCTAATTTTGCAAATTTTTCAATTTGTGTTTTCAGTTTGAAACTAATTAGTGTGTATCCTTACATAAATTCAATAATTACATTCTCTCGTTAAGAATGTCTGACTGGATTCGGCCATTTTCTACTTCAACCAGTGAACTAACATATAATTGCTTATAAATACGTGATCCTAATAAGCTTAGAAGTTAGAAGTTTATCCTTGAGTAATAGATATCACTATCGATTCTTCAGTTAAGATGTCATTTTAATAATAAAAAGACTGAGATTTTATATAAATATATTAAGGCTTTATTTAGTGTTAAAAATTGAACTAAAAATCAAACGTGTTTACTGCAGGCGGAAAATTTTTCTCAAAGGAAACTTATTGTCTGGCAAGTAGAGTATTAGATTTATGAAAATCAAGTAGTTGCTTTGAATATAAAAACTGCTTTATTCACATATATATCAATACTTAATTTATCGATCCATGAAAAGCGTAAATTTAACAATTTTTACATGTTCCTTAAACTTTTATTTCAAATAATAAAGAATGACAGAATGTAATGAAAAATTTAAGAATCTTATTTTTAAACTAAACTAAATAAATTAAATTTCAGTATGATTTAAAGCAACATTAACCTGATGATCAGAAATAAAACGCAAACTCACTACCTAATCACATCCACTCAATATCATAAACCGCCTCAAACCTCAACAATGACACATCATCCCCCCAAAAACCCCCGGCAACCCACTTCATATCAATCATAAGCCTCATTTCCATTCCAAGCTCCTCGCATATACTTACTAGTGTGCGAGTAGACGTAAGCATCAGCTCGCGCCCTCAGGGTGCTCAGCCACCTCGCAAACTTCGTCCCTGAGAATTCCATTGTGCGAGCCTGGCTGTTCCTGCTCCGCTCCTCTAAACTCTATCTTGATGATTGTCTTCTCTGATCTCGGCACTCTTACTCTTTCATTTTTCGACTCGCTTTTTCAACGAAGTCTTAGTCACTTTGCGCGCGGCCATCGATTGTTAGATTCACGGCCAAGTCTGCCGTGGCTTTTATCGGAACTTCGGAGACAATTGGGAGTAGCGACTTTGCGGAAGAGTTTTTAGGAACGGTCGCAGCATGCTCACTTGTAACTTACTGTTGACTGCTGACGGAGACTTTAGAGTTAGAATTATAACTAGAATTTTTAAAGAATTTGTGGATCAAATGGTAATTTTTAATCCACAAATTTTCTAGTTATAACTCAATTTATGACGAATAATATTTTCGTTGAACGTTAATTTATTTTAAAAAATAGCATTTTAATCCCATTCACACTTTGCTCAAACCCATTAGAAACCTTAGAACTTCGCAGAATATTAGAGAAATGTACGACGATTGAAGAGCAGAACATATATCGAGAGGAGAAATGAACCCCAAGCAGTCGATCCCAGTCAAATTGCTTATTACGATTTCCATCCGTTAGAACAGCTCAAGAATCACTTCTATAGAACTAACATAATTTTCTAACCTGCCAATAACCAAACCACTTCAAATCCTAATTTCTAAAATCAATCTAACCTAACATTCTACAACAATAAAATACCTTACACACCTACAATTTCAACAAATTTACCGTCAACAAATACTCATAGAACAAAATACCCTCATCCACCCACGCACCCTAGAGATTAAACATCCCAGCCAGCCTATAAATTTCAGCGCCCAAAGTAACTTTTTATCTTCCTTCCGGAAAAGAGAAAGAGTCAGAAGCGAGTGTCAAGGTCGTCTGATAAGGCTCATTGGTATCAGTTTCCCAAAGTTCGCGGATCGATAGCAGCCGAGCATGCACATTTTCTGTTCTTCGCGTGGTTGCGTACAATCAGGCCTGATTATCGGTGCGGATAAAGGCGGCGAAATTACAGCGTCTGATCCGGACGTTTTAACGGCGTTTATGCACCGAGATGCCCTCGTGTTTTGTTTTATTGATGATGGATGTGCGTATGAAGAGGTATTTATTATTTGGTTAGTGCGGAGAAGTTTAGAAAGGTTTAGGTTTAAGAGAGATTAGAAAAGGGTGAGAATTTTTTTGGAATTTGTAAAGATTGTTTTTATTGAGTTAATTTATTGCGTCTAATAGGATTATTTAAAATTTAAATTTAAAAAATTCGAGAGATATCAACAGCATTCTATGATTTATATAGAGTTTTAATGAAATATGTTTGCCGATCGAAAGGTTCAAGTTCGAATTCAACTAATTTTAAACTACTTTTAATAATTACAATCGTCTATTTACAGTTACTAACTATAACATCAGTGTAGTATAATATTGAGTAACAAATGACCGGCATCGTAAATTAATCATACTATTTAAAAACTTTATCTACTAAAATTAGAATTAGCTTGAATAAGATTATTTTCTAATTTCTAAAAATAAATTCAGGAAGTAATCGATCAAAAACAATCAAAAGTTTTTACAATGTCTGTTCAGTAGGCTATAAATATGATTTCGATTATCGATTCTAAGCCGAAAACTTTTAAAAACTTCTACGAAAACGTTTTACCGTAATATATTAGTTAAAAATTAAATTCATACCGATTTAGTATACATCTAATAATGATTGACAAAAAAATATTTTCATTTACTATCAAAAAGCGATCAACGCACTTCAAATTTCTAATCATCAGTACATCCCGAACCACATCACAATGCAGAAGCACTAAAACACAAAAATATTGCGCAACTTTTTCAAAAATTTTCTCACTACATGAAGAAAGCTCGCGTCACGATTACACTACTTTCCTTATTCTCGCCAAGAAATCCAACAGGATAAGGGTGAGGGTGTACATGCACACAATGCCGCGTTGGACAAAAGCCAAACGCGCCACTCAGGGCCGGCCGTTCGTCGCCACCGCCTCCACGGACAGGTGTGTAATTACACGAGGGGTTGCTGGGCTTGCAGATAGGTAAGTCGCGACTCAAGGTCTTCCCGGCGAGCCCTCGCTCTTTTACTTTGCGCAAGCTCGAGGGCGATTTTTATGAAATTCTAGGCTTTCCATAATCTATAAGTGAATTGTTAGAATGTATTTTGGGGAATGCATTGTTGCGCTGAGGGATGGTTTTTGTTGTCAATACTTTTTGTTATAAAAAAGTATTGTTTCTTATATGATTTATTTAAAGGGTAAAAAGGATGTTCTATTAGTATTGATTTTTTATAAGTTTGAACTGTTCCAAATAAATATTTTATAAAGATAAATATATTTTTCGAATGCCTGTAGAACGATTCTTACTGAGCAAAACGAACTTTGTCATACTTTTATTAAAGAATATACCCAATACAACCAGAGATACATTTTTATTAACTTTAAAAGGCAAAATTTTCAAAGTCCAATATAAAAGCAGCTTTTTATCAAACGTGAGTTTATGCTACTGAGAAGCGCAGTGAAATGCGCGCACATCAATAGCGCTTATTGAAATTCAATACTTCTTTTCGGCGCAGCAATATCACAACACATTCCCTGTTGTACTTTTATTTACGGCGAGCCTACGCGATTTTCAATTCTTTGCTTTTTTCCATATATTCCTTTTACTCCAAAGCAGAAGTAGTCGGGCAATACTGCAGCGCGGATAATGAAGTGGAAGTAGGAAATGAGAAGTGTTACAGTGGCAGTGATGAAAAATATTTCTTTCTCCTCTGCGTATTTCCGAGCGTAAAATTACGAATATTTCGCGTGCTTGTAGTTGGAAATAGTCTTATAAATCATACTTGATTGTTTTCCATTAACTCTTTGTTACGCAACTTATTTTACAACGATTGCATTTCGATAAACAAATCAATCAATATTTCCATTACGCGAAACCGAATCGCGAATCTCACCTTCGATCAAGCTTCGATCAAGCTCAGTGGAACGTTTCCCTTTTAAACTACAAAACGCCAGTGGTTATATTGTAATGAAGCGCAGGATTTTGCCGCAAAAGGCAGCGAGCGACTCGCGCCATTAAAAAATTAGGTCAGCAATCGTACGTCCAGCTGCACTTGTTAGTTTATTTACGGTCTGCCGCGCTAAATGCACGCGAGCTTATCTTCTTTTTATTCTATTTTACCCCGCTTAAGGGACTTTCCGGTGCATTTCTTCGTACCGTTTACTGAAAGAGTTTCAGCTCTAAGTCTAATGTTCGCTAATTCCGATGGACGTTTAATAAAGTAGAGCCGCTTGATTAAAATTCTTGGAAGTGGGTTTGACGTGTGGGGGTTGGGAGATTGGTCCCGAATGTGTAATTAAATCGTCGCGGAGTGGCAGAATTTACAAGTTATTTTATTTTATACGGTGGAAGGGATGTTAAAATGCTTGAAGTGCTAAATGAATTGTTTGTTTGGAAATCTTGCGTTTGATTTTTAAAATTGAAAATTATTACAACGAACGCAAAAATTATTATAAAACACTTCTTTAAATCATTATTTTGTGTACTACACTGAAAAAAATACTTTGAAAGTATAACATATTAATTTGTTATATTTACCAATTACCTCGGGTATCCAGGATCTAATTGATTAATTGTTGAAAATTAACATTATCCTTGTAAGTATAACAAAAAACTTCGTAGGAGCAACAAATTATATTTTACCAAGTGCTGCTTGGTTAGATTTACCAAGCATTTTTTTCAGTGTACTTACTTTGTTTTTTTATGAAACGAGCTCTTTTATTTTTCATTTGGGATTACTTTAAAAATAGACTATGAAAATTAAATAATGTCTTTAATATACTGTATAAAATCAATTTAAACTAATTCGCAAAAGTAAAGAATTTTTAAAAATATTATCCCTATTATCATTTGTAACAATTATTCACTGTAATGTACTAAATTCTTCATTATTTTAATTATCGTGGAAACCTTTTTAGGTAATTAAATTACAAAGTTTTTTTCTAATGTAAAATTATGTTGATAACAAGTTGTAAAATTAACACTTCCTTCAAATAATTTATTTTTTAGTTATCAAATCTAAATGCATACTAATAATTTATTAAAATATATGTTCTTAATTTATGAATTGATATTGCAACTAAAACAGCTGGCAATAAAACACTAAAAATTATTCTTGTTTCACGTGCGGTTGCCGGCTTTATCAATTAAAAATAAATAAGTTTTTAAGAATTTTATAGATTTTCATGAAATAATGATATAACCTTTGTAATTTTTAAACACAATTCGCGTATGCTGCTGCTCTTCCTACGCAAAAAGACATTCAGTAAAACTGTTTTCGACTGTTCAGATTCTCCGTCGCAACAAATTACTCTTACTATTCCACAATAAATCCTAACCAACAAAAACAACGAGAAACTAAAGCGAAAAAGACTCAACCAAAAACAACCTCCACACTTACAAGCCCATCAAAACCACTGGCACAAGCAAACCCCGCCTATGCTCCAAATCTCCATCGAAAACACCCTTCCTCCCACGCAGCGACGAGATCAAGCCCGTTCGCGCCTCCCTTACATAATCCATTGTTTTGTCAACAACGAGCACATCCAGAGCATCAATAAACTCAAAACACTCGATACCTAATCACAGCTATCTACCGTTCACAAAAATAAAAAATACACGCAGCCCCTTTGACAAGTGGGCGCTAGCAGACGATAACCGAGGCGGATCCTAACCTCAAAAACGACGGGCCTCGGCGACGGCGCGACGTCAACTGTTGAACGTTCGTGGCGGAGGAGGAAGAGCCAGCTTATACGCGTGTATATACGTGCGTGTGTGCAGGACGGTGCCGCTAATCGATAAACCCCCGGAGCTGGAAGGGCGACGCATCGCAGCGCGCCCGAGCCAAGGCTCTTCTTCTGCGTTCTGTTTTTGCTGGTAAATTTTTCCTTAGCGTTTTTTTAGAGTTGGGGGTTAGATTTTTTTGCGATAATGGTTAGTTAATGGTTAGGGGTTGTGTGAGATTCAGGTTTGGAAAGTTACAGGCGTATTTAGGCGTATGGGTTATTTTTCAAAAATTAAATAATAATATTGGGTGGTAAGAAAGTGATTTTGTTAAATTATGTTATTGCTTTTGGAGTTGATTAGTTTGATATTTGTATTATATATTTGTTAGAGCTTTATCCGTAATAATAAAAGCTGAATAGATCTAATTTGTTTGCTAACAAAGCTATAATGATACATATATAAATGAATTTCTAACACGTGCTGAATTGGCCGATAATAATTATCTATCACTAGATTGCCGCATTTATCCATTTTATTACTTGCTAATGATATAAATAATTTTATTAATTCAATTTAATTTTATTTCATTAGTTATACAAAATATGCTGTATCAAAAATAATTCTTATGAAAATTATTCTTCCTTTAACAACTGTTCCTCATTAAAATTTCAAGTACACGTAAGTTTTTTTTTTTTAAATTATTATCAATAAATTTACAATTTAGATTTCTTTTTATTTATTTTTTGTCATTAGGTCTAATGCATTCTAACGGATCTACAAACACCTCCAAACCGACAAACCATTCAAATTTCATCAAAAAACACTACCTTCTTCGAAACGACCACGACGAACTTTCCCAACGTCTTCCTGCTAAAAAACAAGAATCATCGCGCCTACGCGAGCGAAGCATCAAACCTGAAACGCTCTCGTCAGGGAAAAAAAAGTAGAGCTTTAGCCAAAGGCTAACGAACGAGCGCGGAAATTGGATTACGCTTGCGGCTGTCGATACATGCACGTACCATACGTCGCCACACCCGGCGTTTCGCGCGACTTTTGGAGTTTGCTGCGCGCCGACGTTGACTATATATTACAAAGCTATTGTGCGCGCGCGCTTACGTGGCTGTGTGCGCGGCTTTTGATTGAAACCACGGAGAAAGGTGGGAAAAACCGATTCGAAGAGCGGTTCGCGGCTTTTCCCGCTTTCCAGCTGAATTGACTTGAATCGGTTATCTGGTGTTTCGTTTAAATGGGCGGTTCATGCACGCATGCAAAATCGTTATCGGGAAGTGATAATTCGAAAGTTGACGGGAAAGTATCAGTTTTAGGATGGTGCGTTAGTTGTTAGCGTAATTACTGATGATCGAGTCTGTTAAATTAATGATTTTCTTTATTGGTTATGAATAATATCATTTGACCTTGCGTTATCGGTCAGTATAAACAATATTCAAAATCAATAGTGCAGATATTTATATTGGCTTGAAAAAACACTTAAAATGCTTTTTTCGTCGAGCGAAGAGTACGTCGTAAAATGTAGCTGACGAATTTGCATGAAGGCACGCTACACGAACACATCGTCAATTTTTCCCCCTTCTTGTAAGTAGATGCGGTGCAGTTGTACAGTCTGCTGTTGTACATTAACTTAAAGTTACGCAATCGTTATTTTTTTTTTGTTTTATGTATCCGTTTCTTATTTTCCGGAATTTTAAGACCGTGACCAGGAATGCAGCGCGACACATCAATTTTCGCGAGCAATTTGAACGGCTGTTATTTGTTTTAATGGATTGGCGGTACGCCCGTGGGCGTTGGAAAATTAATAATGAATAATTTGACAGAAGTTGAAATAGTATGTTTGTGCCCGTTTATTATTTATTTTAAACAAGGGATTTTTGCTTTATTTGATTACGTGATTTTGCTAATTAGTGTTATAACTGAGGTCATTATTAATTATAATAGTAATACTTATCTACTGACTATTTTAATCGACTTGTTCATTAGTGTATTCTTACTTAGTATACAAGACACGATAGTAAAAAAAATCGTCTTGAAATAATTATATTGTTCATATGTTTATAAGTTTGTTATTTTGTGATTTAATGATTTTAAATTATTTTACATTTTTAAGACTTAAAATAAATAGTTATATTTATAAATATTATTTTGCATTTTTATTTCACAAACATATATAGAGTAAAACGGGTATTTGTTTAAAATTTACGTGATTTAATTCTTGTAAACAATTGTTATGACTACAACGGGGAACTCCAAAAACGAGAAAATGTGTGTCACGACACTACATTTAAATAAATCTAGAAAGTGAGCCGTTAAAAAAACGTAGTTTCATAAATCTTGTTCAATAAAAAGTATCGAAATCGATAATTTATTATTTTTTATAATAAAAAATATTGAACGTAGTATTTACACATATAAAACAAATCGAAAATTAACAATAAAATCTACTGTAGTCCAGATAAACAGAAACTACTTCAACACCTAACCTCAAAATCATACACTAGCAGCGATGACCTCGACTCAATTAGAACGTTTTGACAAAAACGAGATTCGAACATTGTCTGCCAAATCCGAAATCACAACCATAAGTAACACCAAACCTCACGAAGAAAATAAATGAAAATCCCGCACGTAAAACCTCAACGTAAAACTTCAGATCCAACCTAGAACGACCTCCAAAAATTCAAAACTCACTCCAAAAAAGCAAGCACCCATCTTGACACTTTCGAAAACGGTCGCGCACCTCACCAAAAAATCGATCACACTGTCCTAAAGACCATATTTACCAACCGTCGCGGCACGTATGCGTCTTTATTTACACTCGCGACTCGCGAGTCTGTATATACTCTCTATCTCCGTTTCGCCGGTCGATAGTAGCACAGGTTATATATATACATATTAGCGCGCGGAGTATAACGGGGAGATAGGAAGGCGCGCAAGAATCGTACTGCTCGTCTTCTGGCCGACGGCTGCGTACATGCCGCAGCTGCTGCTATACACATTGCCCCCCTCCGCCTAGACGGTCAATTGGTGGGGGTGGTGTAGACGAGCGCTTCTTATAATCCACTGTTTATATAGACGGAAAAATGGAGCGGGAAGTACGAAGCATTGCGTACGTGTGTGTAGGTGTGAATGGTGCGTAAAAGTGTTTGGATCGAGGATTGAGACTGACTGTTGACGAATGCGTGTGTCGGTGTGTGTATACTGTGTGCCAAGGTCCGCGACAACAGTGTGATACAATTTAAATGTGCTGGGTATGATTAGATCGAGGAGAGGGGAGTAGGGTAAGGAAGAGTTCTGCATTATCGGTTTTAGTCGGGCGGCATTCGCGATTGATACTTGATACATGTATATAAGTGAGCGGTGTGTAGAGATTAAAAATTAATGGTGTGATTTATAGAAATGCGAGAATTATGTCGGTAGGGGATCTCGATGTTGATGTTATGAGAGGGATTTTTATTACGAATAATATAGGGGTTTTTAAGTTAAATATTTACTTGTTGTAGGGGAATAATTATAATAACTGTTTAAAAATGTAATAACATGCGTCATTGATAAAAGATTTGCTGCTTAATATTAACTCGTACAGTTTTTGGAGTGTTGGTAAAGATATCAAAAAAAGTATATATATAATTATTTAATAAAAAATAATTATAATTAGATACCGTATCAAATATTTTACAGAAATTAGTTTATTTGATTTGATATCATTAAAATCCAAGAAAAGCAAATATTTTCACAGTAGTAAAAACGAAAATATTGATTTTATATTATACAGAAAAATATTCAACTTAATTTTTATACATTCTTTTATAACAAATCTTTTGCTGTCACATTTCTTGTTACAATTTACTATAAAATATAGTAATATAAACAAATAAAATCTTAAAGAGAACATAGTACTGTACTAGTACTAGTACTACTACTTTTTGCAAGTCATAATTATTTATCGTTATATAAATAAATAAAATAAGATTAAATAATTTAAAAAACTTTTAATTAAATTATTGAACTGAGGTAACAGGCTTTAGCATGCGTGGGTCTACCCAAAATCGTGGCCTCATATTCCAAACTCAAGTATCTTTTTAACATTTATTTATTGCAAAAAAATTTAATAAACTATAATTTTTAAATACTATACATTAGTTCAAATAATATTTATAATTAAAAAATAAAAAAAAAAAAAATTTGTCAGGAGTGGGATTCGAACCCACGCCCTCAGAGAGGACCAGAATGCCCAGATACTCGGTATTAAACCGAGAAGGTATTTGCCTTGAGTCTGGCGCCTTAGACCGCTCGGCCATCCTGACACTTGATGCTACGAAGTTTTAAAGCGCTTCATGTTCGACGGTCCAAATTCTCTTCCAAAATCAAATTCAGCTAATAATTGATTCGATTACGTAAGGAGAGCTATATGTTAATAGCTTTTATTCGAAGCATATTTAGAAGTTTATAAATACATTTGTACTGTTTAAAATGTTTAAACGTTAATAAATAATTTAAATTACAAAAAAAAGTAAGAAATAAATAAATTTTTACTTTGATTATACTGTTCCTACGGGCTAAATAATATTATAACAATTATTTATAACAAATTTTTGTCAATAATCATTTTAGTATGTTAGCATGTAAATTTGTAACTACAATAATAAATTACAATAATAAATTTATAATTTAATATTATCTAAGCATTAGAATATTTATTAAAACGTTTGGAAGATTTACCGACAGTAGGTTCCTGCATTATCACATTCAATTTCTCGAATTCTCGTACATGAGGCGCTGAGAGGCTAAAGTAAATCAGTAACACTTCAAAAAATGAATTTTTGTTTAATTTGATTACGAATTTAGTTTAATAAATAATTAGTAAATCATTTTGTTATACTTAATAAATTTTTGTTTTTAAATAATCATAGGGTGAAAATAAAATTTATATAATGAAATTCATATGGTGAAAATTATACATTTAATGAAAGTATATACCAAAAGTCATTTGAATTCTTTCATTGCACACCTCGCATATACATTTTAGAGTTGAATTCAACCATTTTTTACAAGAATTATTATAATTACTTGCGTTTGAATAAAAAATGTTTTGTGGACTATTTAAATTCAAAAAAAGCAATTTAAAAAACTTAACAAATATGTTGGTTAATTTATTTAATCATAAATATAATTTTTGTATATTATATACGAATCATAATCATTGTCTCATATAAAACAATTATCTTAACAGTTACTAAAATTTAAGGTCTCAGACCTTATAAAATTATTTATATGATCAATAAATTATTAGAAAGTAAATACTTTCAAAATAAATATTGGATTATCTATACAATAAAACAATTATCTTAACAGTTACTGAAATTTAAGGTCTCAGACCTTATAAAATTATTTATATGATCAATAAATTATTAGAAAGTATATTTATTGGATTATCTGTACATAAAAATTCAGTAAATTAAGTATAGGTAATTTTGCAAACATTAATATTAATATTTCTCAACTAAAGCATTTACATGTAAAAAATTTTAATATATTTTTACTAGTAAACTACAAAAATGAAACTGTTCGCTTATTTACATAAGAGATTCATTCTTGTTCAAAACATTTCCAGAATTTTTAGATTAGTGTCATTTTAACATTTCTTAACCAGAAATTCTGTTCAGAATCTGCTCAATTTTCTATCAGGATAGAAAGTAACTATTAATTTTATTTCGAAGAAATTTATTGAATAAATGTACAAACGGTAAGTTAATAATCAAGACTTATTTTTCCAACGG
Organism: Eupelmus urozonus; assembly: GCA_900480035.1. Taxonomy (NCBI): domain Eukaryota; kingdom Metazoa; phylum Arthropoda; class Insecta; order Hymenoptera; family Eupelmidae; genus Eupelmus; species Eupelmus urozonus. The sequence continues at coordinate 2,860 of UELX01005028.1, read as the reverse complement.
AATTTTTAAGAGCTTATTTCAAGGGTACACGTGCACTAATACTTGTGACCGACGGAGCTTGTGCTGCAACAAGTTGCACGCATGTATACCCAGTTTATTATATTATGCAATTCACGTGGCGTTGTGTCGTGCTCTAGCTGTTTGATCGGCACTTAGATGGTGTGTTGACTGCTAAACTGATATAACGAAGAGTAAAGCGTATTTGTACAATTTTGATTTTATTCTTTTCTTTATACGCTTGAAGCGGTAGACTAAAAAGTTTTAAAGCAATTGTACGTTTGATTTAGGCATTCACTCAGCTAAAACTATTTAATAGAATCGTTTTTTGTTTATTTAATATGGTTTAATTTTTAAAATGGAAAAAGTATTTTTTTCATAAATTTTCTGTCATCGAAGGCAAATTTGTGCAACCTATGGAAAAATTAGAAAACATTTAATATTCAAGTCTATAAATTTTTTATAGATTTTTTTTAAAGTTTACTTTAAGACCTATCAATTAAAAAAGCTTATTTTTTTCAAATTTTTAACGTTACTTAAAATAACTAATTTTTTATATATATATATATTTCAGATACATATCTTTATGACAAGTTGTGTCTTTATACATGTATACTATAACTTTAAGATAAGCTTAAATTTTTACATTCCATTGCTTATGAACCGAATAATTAAGACCTTAAAAACCAAATTTAAAATTTTGTGAGAAATTGAATTGAAATTAATTTTTTGTCTTTTTTATGTTAAAAGCGTAATATATTTATATGAATTAAAATTTTACTTCTGTAAAGTACTCGCCTTTCTTCTTTACCTATGTATGATCTCGGCTCGACTGGCAATCTGATTCGTTCTGTTGATTAACAGGATGCCTCTCAATTGAAGTTTGATTGGCAATTAAGAAACATTGTTTGAGTAACGTAACAAGATATTTTAATTTACTGTTGCAAATTTTTCCGAGAGTCATTTTTTAGAAGTGTGATACTATATTATTGCGTATGATATTCAATCTGAGTAGTAATAATTTTAACTAAGGAAAATAACACTACATATAATGTGTATAAGTAAATTTTAACTGCTCGAATATAATAACATGATAAATTATTTAAACTTTAAAGAAAATATTAATAAATTTTTCAATATTTTTAGTCAATAACATATTTGAGCATCATTTTGTTGATTTAAAAATTAATTATTCACAAACATTCACTTAGATAGGTCTGCAGACTCATAAATCATTAGCTCTAAAATAATAATCACTTCCAGGGTTAGTGTCGAAGGCCTGACTCGGTGCAGATGGACTTACGTGAAAGTCAACGCCCTAAAACTAGGTTGGATTTGTAGTTTGACTATGTATCTCAGTATCTTCTGAATATGAATAGTATGCGAATATAGGTACACAAATTGAAAGAAAGATTTAAATAGGAAATTAATAATAATATGATATAATAATAGTATAAAATTTGGACGTACCAAACCTTACACTCTGATTATTGATCCTATAAGAGACCTTCATACTATAACGATTAACTTTCAGATTAAATAAAAATAATAATTTTCTATCTAATTTTGTAATAATAAAAAATAACAAATTTTTACATTAATAAATAGATTTTTGAAATTTGCCTAAATACATTGTTACTTTAGTGACTAATTTTTCATATTAAGAGACCGCTATAATTATAGGATTCAACAGCCAGATTTCAATGAAACTTAATGTCCTTTTCTATTACCAACGGTTATCACTAAAGCAAATATCAGCATTTAATTTACGCATAATTGACAATAGCAGCATAATTATCAATTAACATCTCTTCTACCCTACAATTTCAAACTTATGCATTTGCTACACGAAAAGCAGGTACCTACCATAGCTCTCAATTCGTGCTGCACTCTGACGGTCGAAAAAGTCGGCTTTTCCGTCGGCAACGCAGACGAGGGGGCCGGGGGGGGGGGGGCGGAAGAAGGGTCGGTAAAGCCGGCATCGGCGGTGTGGGTGAGGCCAAGGCCAGTCGCACACCCCGCGTGCGTACTACTATTGTTTTGTACACGCTTCCAGAAGATGAACTAGTTTTGTGCTCCGCAGAACGCGAGGACTTGCTCTGACCCCTTCTGATATCGATCTATTTTCAATTGGCTATAGATATAGGATATCTCTCTCCTTTTCTAGTTTTTTTTTCGGAGAGTGACAGGGCAGCATAAGATTAGAGATATGGCGTCACAGATTTTTTTTTTTTCAATGTTGAAATTTTGTTTTGCGACAAAGAAAATCTTTTTTAGATATACCGGTGAAAATAATCCTCTTGTAGATTTTTCCAATGTAACAGACCCTCTTCAATGATTTTGCGGCGAAAACTATTCCCTTGTAATCTTCTCAAAATATTGAAAATGATTGTAAATGGAGAAAAAACATTAAAGCGATTTTAAAGGAAAACAATTTTTTAATCTTTAATATGTCATAAAAATTGATTGATTAAATATATATCATTCATTTATTTATTTAGTAATTAAGAAACACAATATTCCTCTAGTTGGATAAATGCATAAAATAATCCTGCGTTATTCCACAGTACAGCTAGGTAGATGTAAAAATACGCAGAAATATTGAAGGCGGAACGCGAACTCTGGCCTAATGTAAAATAAGAGTAATTACTTATAAAATAGTTAAAAATTTCTTTTGTCGAAAAATCTATGAAGAGATATTTTCGATTGAAAATAGGAAATTCGTTGAAGATTTTCTTCATTGCAAAAATGATAAAGAGGATACTTTTCGTCGTAAAATCGTTGACGGAGATTTTTACATCCAAAGAAATGTAAACAAAGAATTTTTTGCAGGAGACGTCTGTTTGATAGAAAAGTATTGTTA
>UELX01005027.1:0-15283 GCA_900480035.1 Eupelmus urozonus | reverse complement strand
TGTAACGTTTGCCGATCTGTTTAAATATAGGCTATTGTTATGCTGCTGATTTTAGGCTTATTTATATGCAAATGAGTAGTCATTTTCAAAAGCATAAGTTTATGTATTTAACTATATTATAATCACAGTTAAGAGCATGTATCGTATACACATTTTTTATTATTTCATTCTTTAAGTAATTGTCTTTAAAGAACAATCGCTTGCCGCAATGTAAACAATTATTATATAATAAAAGAGAAAAATTTTAAAACGTTATTGTGTATTATAAAGGGAGCAGGTAGTATGTCAATAGGCAAATATAGTATTAAGCAAACATTGATATGTACTTATTGAAGAAACGTCAATATTTATAGTACACTATCAATTCCTTGGTCTTTCGATAATCAAAATCACGAAGTAGAAAAAGACAGATTGGGTAAGACAGCAATCAAAAATAAATATTTTTTAAGCTCTAAAAGCTGTTTTCTTTTGTAAAATACTAAATAATGACATTCTTGTTATTTTCACCTATTAACTCTAGCTACATTATCACGTTAGCTCAAAATCATTCAAATAAACGTTTTTAAAATACAATTTCTCCAATCACCGAAACAAGCAACAAAGTACCGTTCTCTCCGAAAACTCATGAATAAATTACACTTCTGAAAACAAATGACGCCAAACCGACGCAAATGCAAAAGAGCTCCGTAAAGTGCAAAGCCATGAAACTCGCCGTCTGGCGCAAGCGACGCACGTGTAGCTCTGTGGTCATCGGCCGCGCGGCGGCTGCATGCACATCAAAAAGGGAGCGAGCTTTCTTTCCGCGCGGGCTACGCTCTGACGTAACCCGACGCGCGCGATGTCACAACATTTCCGATCTGAAAAGATACGAAATTAGATACCCGCCGTCGACCGCGAATCAGCCTACTCTTTCTCACTCACACACACTTTTTTCGCTCCGCTTTATTTACTCTCGCGCTCGTTTTCTTCCCCTCTCTCTCTCTCTAGATTTATCTTTTCCACGTCTATTTCTCGGGATTAGGCGCATGCACGCGAGCCTACTTTTTGTTTTTAAACAAACGTTCGAGCGATCTATTTTTTCCTCGGTGAGTTTCGGTAAAAGTACGACGGTTTTTTGCGTGGGTGGTAGTCGAGATTTTTGGTTTGGGTGTTGTGAGATTTTTCTCAAAGGAGAGCATAGATTCGCGAGAATGAAAAGATTCCATTGAAGAGTGAAAAAATAACTCTGTCTTCAGAGAAAAGTGGTTAAGTGTAAAAATGATTGAAGCTCAGCTTTTTTTAATGAAATAAATATTCTACTTTTTGCTATGAAATAGTAAAGAAATTTTATATAGAAGTTATTCTATCATTTTCATTCGAATGTGTAATATAATTAAATATTTCTTGATTAATGTTCATGACATTAATTTTCTTTTAATATCATCCCTCTTTCTGTCTCCTTGTCTCTTATTTTTATTTCGTTATATTTTATAGTGAAAATTTGATAGATGCGTAGGCGAGCCTTTTATAAACAGTCACTCTAAAATAAATAGATTAATAACGTTTTAAGTATACAAGAACGAGGAAGAGCAGAGCGCGCTGCGCCAGCGAACACTGACCTAAATACGGGGCGAGATCCCGTTGCCTGCAAAAAAAAAGAAAATACACTGAACACGCTTCTCTCCACCGATTGAAAATCGCTTCTTGCTCGTTCGCATTCGTTAGCTCGAATTTCGTGTTTCTGATTATAAGCACGCGCCGCTAAATTTCCAAGTTATTAAATGCATCGTGGCTTTCATAACTTTTAAAATGGCAAGTTAATTAAAACATCGGTAGTTATAAAAAATCTTTGTACTTATTTATTATAAATTTTTTATAACGTTTTAGTATATGTAATCTCTCTTTTCACGTAAGATATAGTTAGCACAAAACTATAAAACAATTTAAATTAAACATTACAATCAACTAAACTCTTATATAACTTAGATTATGAACGTAAACTTATGTAATCTTTAAGAATTAAACTGAGAACTTGGAACTTTTGTTATGTTCCATTTTTTTACATTGCAGAGAACTTCGCTCATTGCTGTGACAAGATCCTTCTCATCTGTCCAAAGTCCTTCTGTGTTTCTTTTGGATATCATTATAGCTGTAAAATACATAATTTTACATTTGAGGTCATTTATATTATAATCAACAACTTCTTACTTTTAATTCAACATACCATCCATACACCTACACAACTCTGTTTGTTTGAATATTTGTTTGTTTTGGTCGCTATACTTTCGAGATTTTCTTACAGTTGTAAATTGAATTGCCACGTCTTTAGTCATAAATTTTTTCAACATCACTACAAAACTTCTGCTTAATACGTAATCTTTATCTATACAAGTCATTAATTCCAAACACTGAAACAAACAGTGAAAAATAAAATAATGTAAAAATGCTTAACGATGAAGGATACTATAAAAATCAAAACATACAACATCGTTTTTCAAATATTTGTTACTTTTTAAGAGTTCATCAAATTGTAAAAAGTCTTCTAAGGTTGTTAAGGGTAACCTTATGTTATACTTTTCTTCAAAATTAATTTTGGAATTAGCAAGATTAACTACTTTTTTATCAAGTAAATAATTAGATGCATTATCTTGATTCTTTTTTAATTCACTGATACCTGTCTTTATAAAGGACAATTCTGAAAGTACAGTCCTTTCAAAATCTAAAATTAGAATATAAAAATATTTTAATTCAATTAGCTTTGATGAATTATGAAGAAAAATCATTGTTCTCACCTGTTTTACTTTGAATATTTGACATTTGTAGGATCGGTAGATTCAGGTCTGCTACAACTTCAAGAGGATTTTGAAAACTATTATCTGTAATGGATATTTACAATTATTTTACAAAAAAATAACTATAATAAAATATTATATATTATATTATATTTATCACCTGTCTTATCAGAAGATTCAACATTTTTTTGGACTGCAGTAGCCTTTGTCTTTCCTGATTTTTGTCCTATTCTTGTTGATGAGTTAGTTAGGGGGTCAACATTGCATTGAACAGGATTATCTAGAATATAAGTTATCAATTATATAAATGCACATGTAAAAAGTAAAATATTTTTAATAAAGCAAAAAAATTTTTTCTTTATGATGCAATTTTAAAAACTTGTTTCATAATCATTTTACAGTTATGTAGAAAAGAGTATGGCAAAAATAAATATTGTTAAGTTTTAATGTTATTAATAATCGTAGTAACAGAGTAAAAGATTTAAACTTATGCTATTTTAAATTTATATATTTATTTAACTAAATATGTTCCAAATTTAATTTTTAAAGCAAAAGATAAATATATTCTAAGTTATAAAACATACATACATACAGGTACACAACAGAATAAAACAAAATTATTAAGACAAAGTTAATTCAAAATTGTGATTAAGAACTTCATTATTTTTCAATCGAGTGGTTTTGATTTAAAATTTGAAAAACTCCTATTTAAAAAGTGATATACTAATACAAAAAATTAGTAAGCCTTTAGAAGAGAAAATTTATTTTTAAATTTAGCTTACAGACTTTGCAAAAAAAAAATCACTCTCTGCATATAAGAATAACAACTATAAACATGTATGTATTAATTTAGAATATATTAAGTACTTATATTTTTCTTATGTGTACTGAGATAAAAAACTAAAATAACGTTAATAGTTATAGAATAAAACATACTAAAATTTAACATTACTTTTTAAAAATGTTTTTGCACTTGCTGGCAAACTTGGTAAAAGTCTGACTCGTAAAATTTTTAACAGTTCGTCAACATGAGCATGAGGAATTTCATTTTCTATAACCCAGTCTCTTAGTTGATTAATTTCTTTTAATCCTGTTCCTGATCCATAATATTCTAACATCTGACAATCTTCTGTATCACTTGAAAAATTACTTTCATTTTCTGTGTTTTCTTCTTTAACTTCACAAAAATTAATATCTTCAAGTGGAAGGTTTGATTTCCTTTTACGTTTGTTGTTATCCATTTAGATTTTTGAAGGTTATGAGATACTGCTTAGAACTTGTTTTCGTTTTAATACACTTTTCTGTATATTTAAAAACAATATTTTAAAAGCATTATATTTTTCATACTATTAAACATAAATATTACTCTAACCAAAGAGAAACTATTTATTTTATCTAAAAATCTAAATAATGAAAACTGACAGATGAAAAAATGTCAATATGATGCGATGAGTACAGTTATATATATACAGTTATACTATACAATCGTCACTTTACTTTTATCTGACGTATCTTTCTCATAATTCTGACGCTACAAACGGTCAATTGTTCTTTTAGATTAGGAGTTTCTAGCTAGTCCCTGGCTATGTTTCGAAAATCCGAAATCTGAATATTACGTTAAACGAATAAGTACGTTAGTAGTATAATTTCATCAACGAATTTCGTTGGTAATATATAAGTAGACTACAGAGTAGCGAAATCTACAAGATGAACATCAAAGAATATAGGCATGTACTTCTGTTAACTGGACGACATATTTATGTGCAACCTTCTGTATATATGTATTCAGTTTATGAAACAAAATCAATACAAAATTAAAAAAGAGTATATTGATAAACATTTCTGATCGTTTGTCAAAATTATTGTATTTAATGATTATCCCAGTGAAATAAATGATAAAGTAATGTATTAAATAATACATAATTAATTAAAAACAATATTAAATAGTTTATTTGAAATTAAACTGCAATTATAAATTCAATTTTAGAAATTTAATAATATCTAAAGCTTTTTCTGTAATAATACCTATCTTAGTTTTAATAATCGAAGAAGTTCTTTTTATTTTTGCAAATTATTCAAAAACTTAAATGTGAAGCGGTAATTAATAAAGTATTTGTATCTCGCGAATTGACTATATATTACATTTCGCGATACTTATATTATTTGATTTACATATGATTGAAAGGACGTACACAATCTTATGGAAAATTCTGAAGGAATGTAGTATGTACATGTCATAGTACTGCAAGTATTTTTTATCGAATTTTTCAACAATTATATTTATCGATAATAAGGAATATAGTAGTATGTAGTTTTATCAGAAAAAATATTGTTTTTTTTTTAAGTGTTTATCTAATAAAGAAACTATTTATTGATGTGGTATGATGTTAATTATTTTAAATCAGGTATAGAATTTGATTTTTCCATTTGCAACAGTAATAAACCTCATATAAATCTAAATTGATAAAAAAAAAAACATTGTACATAACATAACATCGTTTCAATCTTTAACAAACTCTTCTCGGAAACTTCCTAAATATTCAATCCGAAAAATCCTTCGCGCAGCGCATAAACTTGTTTTTAGTATCCGCTGCACCCTTAAAAAAACAAATCCGAAAATCCGCCGGCGCATCTGGCAGAACGAACCATTAATCCGTCATTATCCACACACATACCACACCACCATCCCCTACATAACTGCATCCTCGGCAATGAACCGTCCCATAAAATTCCAGATAAATTAACCATCCCTCCCCACCATAGCCTACTAAAAAGGCATACAACAACTCGACGATCTCTACATGCTCTACAAGCCTCTCCTAGATCCTTGGCGCTCTTTCAAAATTTTGCGCTTACATACTTACGCCTCTACTCGAGCAAAACTCTGCGATCGCTCCGGCTACGTCACACTGCAACTTTTTGGCTCTCGCTTTAAGGCCGGCGCGTGTGTTGGGACGGCTGCGCGCAGCCGATCATATAACGCGGCTCCGAAATATCCGGGAAACGAGCGACGGAAAGGACGGAGTTTAACGGGAGGCTGAGACGAATGTTTGGCGGGAAATATACGAGCCGAGATGTATGAGTGATCGAAAGCAGAGAAACCGACATTTTCTCTTGCCCTGCGCGGCCCGCCTGTGTCTGGCGAACGCCGAATTTGATTGGTTTGCGGTAGTTAAAGTGCGGCAAATATAGACCGCTCGCTGGCTTTTTTGCCATGGAAATTTTTGGGCCGATCTATGGATTGTGCGCGGGTTTTGGAGAATTCCGGATGTTTTAATGGCTGTGTTTGCGTTGCTGGTATGATGGGTATGGTTTCTTTATTGAATGCTTTGTTTATGGATTTTTTTAACTTTCAGTTCCAGTTTCCAATCAGAATGTTAATTTAATTAATTTCGATTAATTTTTGAAATTTTTTTAGATTCTTAAAAGATCCTAATTAAGGCCTAAACAATTAGTACAATTATTGTAATAAGCCGACCTACTTATTAGTTTTTTATTCCAAATTCTAGTTAGCGGCGCTATGAAATAAATAAAAATAATAACTATAACAATCAGCAAAATAATAACTATAACATGCAGCATGTAAAATCACAACAATCACTCTAAATTATAATAGAGAAAGAATTGTAAAAAGATTGAAGACCTTAAGGTCTCTATTGATAGGGGTAGTTGCCGGTTTATATTTGAAGACAGGTACAGTTTACAAATATAAAAAGACCTTTATTTGTGTTTATAGAAATTTCATAAAGTGAAAAAAAAATTCATTAATTTTTCAAACTTTTATTTATTTTATATAATCAATCTCTCTCACATTGTATTTGTAATTACAGTACAATTTGTATAATACCGGTTTTGATAAAATAATTAATGCTCCTTTTTTTCTAAAGTTACATTAAAACAACTAGGTTTTATTAAACAGAGATATATATTACACATCCATATATTAATTAAAAGCTCAAATTTCGGTACAAGTAGTGTTCTTTTATCTTGGCTTTCTTCCTAATTTTATGTTACTAATAGGACAAGCTTTATGAAACTTAGACGCATTGTTCCCTCTTCGATTCAGGTAATATTTGACATACCCCAAGGCTCACATCTTAGTCGATTTCTCCTTTAATGTTTATCATCAATCAACCAAATTGATCAACATCCATTATTCGCTAATGATAAATTTTTTATCTAATATAAGTTCAAAATATAAAACTTATCGAAACTTTGTAATTAGCATTGGATAATCTTATAATAAAGCACTGTATTTTCAAGATTATTTTCAAGATTAAAATGTCGATTTCGTTGTGCTAGAAAAGATTCAATTTATTAAAGTTTTAATAATTTAGAGTTAATGCACATATCCAAAATTTCAATAAATATTAATTATGTTACTAATACAGCCTTTAATTTTTAAGGTCTTATGTATAGAAATTCTAAATCTTTGACTACTTCTTCACTTATAATTTTGTTTTTTAAATGCTTAGTTGCTGGAATCAATTTAGTGAAGGTTACTGAGATATTTATCTTATATAGATTTCATGTTCTAATAAATAGACTTAATCTAGACTTTCTAAGGTATCAGAATTTGAATTTTTTTTATTAAAGTTTTATTAGTTTTAAAAAAATGTGCCTTCATGCAATTTATTATAATACCTTACAAGATATACATTTTCGTAAAAAAGTATCTTTTGTGTATCAAATTTAAAATTGTAAATAAAATAAAAAAAACAATAAACTACTAAAAAATACTCATTTTTATCAAAAAATAAGATACTTTTTACTTAATCTAATTATAAGTTTTCTTATGTTATACATAAATAATTATTTACGTTCTTTTTATTGTTTTATCTTTTTCATCTAAACAATAATTAAATTAAAAGATAAATAGAAAACATCAATTGTAATTCAAAGCATTAAACCAATTGAGACTAATTTTTATTAAGCCTCCAATTTGCAGACACAAAAAATCTTCAATTAATTTATGTTAAATTGCTCAATTAAAGTATATATACAAAATTAGTACTCGAAGGTCCAACTGTGTAAGATGCTTCGATCAATGCCTTCATCTATTGATTGCAATCATATAATAGACGCTGTTAATCGTCTTTGCACTTTTAACTTAATTGGCCTAAGAAAGTCCAAGCCAAGTATAAAATCATCCTTTCGCTCGAAAATTGAAAATACACGCACAACATTTGATTTATATTAGATTTGATATAATTACTCAAGTCCAATTATCTAGCGCCTGAATAATATCTTCTTTGAATCAAGATAAAATTTTCTTGGCCCGTGCGGTTTTCGTCCCGAGAAATACTCACGCCTATTAAAATTTGCAGACACGCGGATCTATATATTAAGCGCATCTTTATTTTTACCAGCGTCATTTTTTGCATTACTTTTTGTTTTACAATCGCCAATCGTTGCTATTGTTGCTAATCGGACGTCTTGGCAGCGGTGTGGTGGTGCGCTTCGGTCTTTTACCTTATTGCCGCTGGCTATTTTTATGTTTCAAAATAAGCGTTTCGCCGAGAGCCATTCAATGACATTTTAATATTTTAAAAACAAAAATGTTATAAATATACGGTTTTTTGCCGACAGACGGACGAGAAAAATTGCTCTATCGATTTCGTACTCTTGTGATTATAAATAGAGGGCCTACGCGAATAATTTTTTCCCGAACTTTAAAGTCTTCAATACACACGATTGCCAATATAAGATTCATTGACATTGTAAGGAAATTTTTCTAGTTTTTGTATATAAGATAATGCATAAAATGCAATGTTTCATCTCTCGTGAAAATAATTTTTGCTGTTTTCAATCTAAATAAATGTAGGAAACTATAATTTAACTTCCCGACGTAAAAGTCTATATACTTTTAATATTTTCGAGAAATTGATGTTTCAATATTCCACTGATTCATTGTGCATTTCACTAAATACCAATGCAATCATGCTCGTAACTTTAAAATATATATTTTCTTTTTTTTTACTGCAAACTAGTAAAATTTTGTACACAAGGTCAGAAAATGATTGTCAAAAATGGACTTAAAGATGAGATATTTGATATTATGGTTGCTCTATGAATTTTTTGTGAAAGAGGTATAAAGTAAATTCTTAAAAAATGTACTTAACCAGTCATATCGGAAAGCCACAGAAACATAACCGATTAGAAGCTAAGTCAAATCTTGTAGAATAATAATGAAATAAAAAATTGCAAGTAAATTTATAAAAAATCTCTTCAGTCACCATCGATCGATTCTCATTAACAATTGTTAATGATTAATGATAAAGAATAGCTTTAACAACCCATGCCTTCTCGCCTTTCTCTTCCTATCAACCAACCCTCTATCTCTCATTCATCCCTGCCACTCTCCCAAATTCCGTCGCTTCAACACCAACCATCACACGAACAATAGCCGAGCAGCCAGCTTGAGATAAATCTCCGACGCTTCGCGAATACTCGGTCAGCAACCTCGATTCCCACCACGCTCTCTCTCTCTCTTTCTCTCTCTCGCAAAGCAGAGCGCATATCGTCCGAATATCGTCGCTTCCGCGGCGCTAAGCTCTCTTCCGAATGAAACGACAGGCGCTCCCATCGGGAGAGAAAATAATCGCGTCCCGGCGTAAATAAACATCGGCCGGCGCGAGGAATGTGGCCACGCGAGGGCTCGCACCTATTATATGCTCTCTTGAGAAAGAGAGAGGGAGAGAGCTAAGGGATATGCAGCAAGCGAGCGAGCGAGCGAGTAGTCTTCCGCGTGAAGCTATTTTGGCCCGCTTACGAGACGCGAAGAGCAAAAGCGAGAGGAGGCTGGGGGTTACGACTTACGACGTGTACTTTGAGAGCTGGGATCGCCAGAGGAAAGATGCTGGCTTTGAATTATATAAATGGCGGGAGGTGCTGGCGTTTTTTGCGGCTGAGGTGTGGGGGCTGGGGAGCTTTTGGCTGTTGGTGGGCTTTGGTTCGTTTTGGCTGTTGGTGGGCTTTGGTATGGTGAAAAGGAGAGGTCTTTGTCGATTGATTAGTGAACAAGGGAGTAAGGGATAATGATGATGTATGATTGTTGAATGGCAATGAAGTGTTTTGCTAATTTTCACGTCTGACCATGCTGGTCTGATTCTACTTACTTGATATTTGAATATACCTCTTTTATGTTTGTATCACGTTTCTATTAAACCATCATAATAATGATGTTTAACATCTAGCATTAACAAGATTTGGGTAGAGTATAGACACGGTCACAAAGGTTAAAATTTGATATTTGGAAAATATTGTGTGTATACAAAAACTAATGATTGCAATGCTCGAGAAGACACAACAGTAACTGGTATACCTCACTTTAAGAAGTAGATGAAATATCAGAGTTTTCTTTTACTATTGGAGTGTATTAATTCAACTATTAAAAAACAGTCGGAAAATTTAAGTTTAAATACAAGTATAATATGCTAATATTACTATGTCCATTATCCAAAGTCCAGTATTATATATTTTTTATTCTATAAAAAAGACTTGAAATCTTTTTATTTCAATTTTTATACTTCCAAACGAATAAACGAAAAAATAAAAAAAAGTAATAAAAATAAATAATTTATCAATGAATTTTATTTAGATTTTCGATTTATTTTTAAACACGCAATACTCGCGCAATACTAAAAATTACAATTGTAAAAGTTATTTTATTTGAAAATTTTGTCTTTCTTAATGATAGAGCTTATTTTTAAACAAAGATAAAAATTAATACAGAATGTAAACTAGAAGTAGCTGCTTTTCAAACTTCAAATGCAACATATATTAAATTTAATAATAGACACTGGCATCTCATTCAGAACTTAAAATATGGTAATCTGAAATATCAATATTGAGAGAACAACTTAAAATTTTTTAAATTCTTGAACTTGTTTACACAATCTTTAAATAGTCTTCAATACTAGAACAGACTGAATGATCGGTTTTACAGCGGCGCATTACCTATTTTTGTCTTATTTCTGGATTACCAGGAATATAACAATGGAATTTCTTAATGAACTTAAAGAAATGTTTTAGATTTAAAAGTTAATTTAAAATTATATTGTATTTTTTTAAATCTTAGCTTATAGTCAAATTAATTAAAAAATTCATACAAAAGTCATTCTATTTATAGTACATATTAGGCAGAAAATCCTTCAATTGTTGTAACATTAGCCTAATTCAGGTATTTATTAAAATAAATATTTCTTTTAATTAGTTTCCTATAAACATTCAAATTTTTTTTCATAAAGATTTCTCTCTCCAAAGCTTTGTTAAGTATAGTAAATAAAAAATTTAGATTATTTTTGCATTTTCTGTTAAATTATGCAGAGTGTTTTTAAGCGACTTCTAATCAGTATATCGTTCGTAGAAAGATGAAATGATTTTTAACGAGCCAACGTGGATTTATTAATTGTTTCAACAAAACGCCAAAATACATTAAGTATTGTCAACCTTAGGAAAATTTAATAGCTCACTTCTATAAAAATAATAATTATAATACAATCCTTTTATGACCCATATTTCATAAATTAATAATTTATTCTTTTCTTAACTTGAAGAACAGACTTTTTTATTTTTGTTCAAATTTGAAAAGAATTCTAATAACAAAATAAATGTCTTTGTTTTGCAAATCGATTCTTTGTATTGTGATATTTTACATAATGTATCCAAAGGAATATTTGTGAATCATATTGGTAAAAATTAATGAGTCAAATAACTTTTTTATTATTTTTATTTTCTATGAAACAGTTTTACAAATTTCTGATCCACATTGTTTCATCTATAAGAATTATTATAACTTTTCTTACTTCCGAATTAAAAAAATTATTTTATTTAATTATCCATAATTGTCGTCGAAAATAAAGATTTTTGTTTTAATATTAAATCTTTGTTTTAAGAAAAATTAAAATAATTAGACGAAGCTAATTGTCAATGAATGAGTAGCAATTTTTTAGTTGCTATCAACAATCTAATCCCACCATCTCCCAAACCTAAAAATCAATCTTGCCCATCAAACAGCACACCAAAAACCATCGCACCACTCCACCAACCGAAACACCCGTCACTCCACCCGCAAAGTCCCTTGACAAAACCTCCACGCTATCCACCCATTCCCGCAATCCACCGCGCATCCTCCCAGCGCCAAACAAAAAAGCCCCTCCAAACAAAACGAGCAGCAAAACAACGAGCAAAAGCCACAGCGATCGCGCGCGCGCGCGCCTGCGCCTTAGATCCCCCGAAAAAGCGCGCAGCGCGCGAGAAAAGCTCGGCGAGCGCGCCGAGAGGCTAGTCAGGTACGATCGTCCGCGGCGTGAGCAGCTTTTCTCGTGAGGAAACCGCTTGCGCGAAGACGGCCGCAAGCGCTGGCGCTCGGAAATATGCCGGGGCGCGGCCGAAAATAGAGCCGCAGCAGCGGCGAACGCCAGCCGCAAGTGCACGCGCGAGCGGGTGAAAGTGCTGCGCTGGAAATCGCGCGCGGATTAATAGTTGATTCAGAGCTGAGGAATATGTCCGAGGCTTTTCGAGCTGGAAGTGAGTGAGGGCTTTTGATTTGCTTGAGTCGAGGTGGTTGCGAGGGTGGTGAGGTGTTTGGGGGACTGGGTTGATTAAAGTTTTGTTGAGAGTTGGTATTTTGATTGATTGTGGGGTGGGATGGAAAGTTTTTGTCGGCGAGTAATGTTTTTAATAAAGAATAAATTATTTTTATACGAGTAATTTTTACGCGACTATTCTTGTCTGAAATTAGTGATTAATGGACTTAATGAAAGTGAAATTTACTGTCAAATCTAAAGTTGGTAAAATTTTATTGCTTTCTCACACTATAAATCAGGCTACCGTAACATTAGCAAATTTATACGTCTTATAATTCATTCTAACAGTTCGTAAATGTTATACTGAATTTACTTTTGCTCAAATTTTTAAATAAATATATTTCGTGTTATTTGATTTTAAAGTTCTTTGACTCAATCCAAGTCATTGCATTAATCACTCGAAAAGTTTTAGTATTTCTTTGCGTAATTATATACCAGTGCTGTTAATGAAGCAACTCGATTATCAAGAAACTGAAATACGAATCAAGGAAATTAATTGAAGAAGAATAGATAACCAACAGTTCATCAAGATATATCAGACATCATTAGGACAAAAATTCAAGAGAAAAGATTTTTCAGTAAAAAAGTGAACACTTAGATTTTTAATACAATTGATCTTCAATAAGATAATGCAAATAGTGATGAAGCTAGGACAAGTGGTTTCAAGTATTGAAAGTGCCATTCCTATCATAAATAGATAAAGAAACAATAAAACTTTTTCGTAGAAAAAGTCAAAATAAAATATTAAAATTTTTATACTATATGCATACAGCAAGTGTAATTACCGACGATGGTCGTTTTGTGTGTGACACTACTTCTAATAATAATTTGCAGAATTAACACGTAACTCACCGCATTAAAAAAACGTTATTAAAAAAAACAAATGATTTATTGATCTCGTTCAACTAAACAACAAGTTAACCTTTCGAACAAACCTCTAAACGCAGAAGTTTGTTGCCTAAACACATCAAGGAAGTCGTTAAATAAAAAGTCTCTTCCTAATCACCAAAGTGAAGCTCGCATCGTTAAGATATCGTCAAGCGATTTCGAAAATGACTTGTGGCCAAGCCGCGCCTGAACCAAACGATCAAATCGCCTCGAGACTTCCAAGTGCATCGACTCCAACTCCCCCCGATCCATCCGAACCAACCATTATCACCAGCCCACCCATCCGTAATCAGTCGCCATGCTAAAATAATACTCCCGACCTTCATGTCCGACAAAAGAAGTCCAAGGCTAGCCCGCAAGGCTAGAGCCGATGTCAACCCAGCGTCAACCGGCAACCAGCCTCCCAAGAAGCACCTCCTCCAAGCGCGGGATGGAAAAAACCGATCGGCCAGGCTCCGCAAGCGGAAGCGGCCCCGCTTCGAGCCGTCCTCGGAAAAGCTACCCACGCCGCCTCCGGATCCCCACGAGCTGGAGAAATCGACGGGAGCCAGCTCGCCGAAGCGCAAATCGCTGGAAGAGGACAAGGAGAACGTGGCGGGCTTCAGCCGACGGCTCGGCGGGGACGTGAGATCGGCATCGGCGATGGAGTTCGCCGCGGCGTTCTCCGGCAGCGAGGAGGCCTTCCAGCACCTGGACAAGCTGCACTCGCTGATAAAGCAGATAATCGAGCTGCGCGCCAAGAACGCCAGGCTGTTCCACCGGGTAAGGGAGCTGGAGCGATTCAAGGCCCTGAGGCGCCTGGAGGCGAGTACCGATCGGAGCTTTCTCCAGGGCGACCTGGCGCTGCTGCCAGAGGAGGAGGTGGGCTTCGCCGAGTCACTGCTTAGTGCGATGCTCGAGGCATCCTCGAGCCAGCATCAGCAGAGTGGTTCGGTGCCGCAGCCAGCGCCGCCGGCCTCGCCCAGCCAGGAGATCGGTAGGGTGCGGAGCTTCAGGGCGCCGATCGCCAGGCAGCGAAGCAGGTCCATCGGGACCGAGGGCCTGGCCTTCGTCTCGTCCAGTTTGGCCAAGAGGTCGAGCTGCCAGCTGCAGTACGGCGCCGGGGGAGGTAGCATGCTGCCGCTCAGCAAGAGCAGCAAGAGGAACTCGCTGGTGGGGATTTTTCCCTCGCCCAAGGTCAGCAAGTGGACCAAAGTCAAGGCGGCCTTCAAGTGGGAGAAGGCAGGGATGGGGACGGGTGGGACGAATAGTGCCTTTAGTAACTTGGTCACCGATGCGCTGGAGCACGATACGACTAGGTTTCTGAGGTTGCCGGAGCCAGCGGACGCGATTACTGCGACGACAACGCCATCTGGGTCATCGCCGAGGACAGTGGATCACTCGGGTCCCCCTAGTCCTGGGACTATCTCGTCTTCGTCCTCCATGGATGATGTTTATAATGGTGAGTGGAAGGTTTGCTTGACGTTATTTTGATTTAGTAGGGAGTGTTAATTTTAGAGAAATTTAATTTTTAAAATTTATAATAAATACTGAAAAATCATTCGATATTTCATGGTATTTTATCTATTATAATTATATAAAAAGTATAAAATTATAAAATTAATTTTATTGTAAAAAATGTAGAAATTTAATATTATAAAAATCATTAATTATAACTGATACAGTAGTAAATCATATCTGACCACAATCCGATAAACTAGAAATCATTTGACTAGAAAATGTATTCATAAATAGCAACAGTAATTTAATAATAAACCGCAATGAAAATAAAACTTAGTAAGATCACACCTTTCCGGTAACTTCTATATACGTCTCGCCTTCGCATAGACAGCTCTCTCTCTCTCTCTCTCTCTCTCTCTCTCTCTCTCTCTCTCTCTCTCTCTCTCTAAAGTTTATCTTACTTTGCCTTTTCTTATATCTTCATTTTCTCTTTTTAATAGAAAGTAATCTAATTGTATTAGCATAAATAATATTTTTAGTATGATTATATTTGATTATTTATTTTTTATTTTTTACTATTTAATTATATAAGTT
>UELX01005026.1:0-15286 GCA_900480035.1 Eupelmus urozonus | reverse complement strand
CGGGCTGAAAATAACACTTTCGTGATTTTGAGCCGGGAGCGAAAGTGGTACTTTCGGCCAGGGTATGGTGAAAAATATTTTGACAAAAATAGAAAATAAAATAGCATTTTTATAATAATTTTAAATAATTTTCAGTTTCCGTTTTTTTCACTTAACTTGTAAAATTCAGTAAACTAAAAAGAATGAAATTCAAAGCCTAAAAATAAAACGCATAAAAAATACTCACAAGACGTAACAAATTACACCAACGCTCCACATGTCGGACTCCGTGCCGATGGGCTCGTAATTTATGATTTCTGGGGGAATGAATTCCGGAGTTCCAAAAAGTACTCTTACGGGTTTACTTGGGCTAAGTATTTGTGCCAAGCCAAAGTCAATGAGTTTTATGCGATGTGACGTTCGCGTGTGGCACATTATATTTTCTGGCTGTAATAAAAATATAGCAATTAAATAATAATTAAGGAATGAGTAATAAATAATTAAATAGTATTAAAAGAAAGTACCTTTAAATCTAAATGAACAATGTTATTTTCGTGCATGTATTTGACGCCTTGGCATATCTGCCTCATAAAGAGAATGCTGTCTTTTTCAGTAAGCGTAAAATCGTCCGCAACGACCCTTTCAAAGAGCTCTCCGCCGGATATACTAAACAAATAATTACCATTTAAATGATGTCCCAATTTAAGATGTACTAGTATTTATCTTTCATTTAAAGATGCTTCAAAATTACTGCTTACAGTTTTAATACAATGAATTTAAATATTTACAAACTACTTAAAAACTTTGCGTAATACAAAAAAATCAACGTATTTCAGGCAGTAATTAAATTCAAACTGTGTCTTCTTGTATCAAACCAAACAACCCATTCATCATGACAATCATAACGTAAACTTTAATTGCAACAAATAAAAAAAACTCTAATCAACGTAAAATCCATTCAACTCACTATTCCGTAACCATGACGATTTCCTTGGGACTCTCAAAAGCGGCGGTGAGCCTAAGAAGCTTCGGGTGCCTCAGCATATTCATGATTTTCATCTCCTCGCGGACCTGTTGGCGATCCGTCGACTTGACGGTGCGCACGAATTTCGCTGCGTACGATTTTGCGGATTTCTTTTCGACAACACGTCTGACCACGCCGTATCTACCCTTGCCGAGCTCCTCGTGGAGCGTGTAGCGCTCCTTGAAGAGATGGCCCTCTTCGGGCTCCACCATCTTGTCCGAATCGCATTCCTCATTTTCTGGAAATTGTGGTTGGTTAGAGGAATTTATGCAGTGGAAGGGTATACTTATAGTTATTTAATTTTTATATTATGGTTTTGTGAAAATTTTTTGAGGATAGCGAATAAAGTAGGTTTGTTTGAAGAACTTTCTGTAATGTTGATTTAGATATCTATGTTTGATCGATAATTCGATCAATAAGCACAGTGATGAAATTCTATTGTTAAGGTCTACAATAGGATATTAAAATTTTTTAATCTTTCGTATAAAGAAAATTATTAGGAAACCTTTCGCATTTGCTTGATAATCTTATAAAAATAATTTCTATTCACGTATATTTAAAACCATTCAAACGCATTTAATTAGAAGAGTGTATTCTAAAACAAGAATTTCAGTTCAGACTGTAGAAGGCTAAACCTCCATAAAAAGATCGTTTGGGAAACACCCAATCTCATCGTGAAAAAAGTCCCTTGTTAAGCCATTACGGCGCCTATATCTATATAGACATGACTATATAGCTATACTAATACCCAGCACAAGGGCACGCGAACCAACGCGCGTGCAGAACTTCAAAGAAACAGTTTTGGTAATTCCACAAGCTGCTGTAAATATCAAGCCATAACTCTATTCCAAGCCGGCTACTTTTTACGATCTGTCACGCTCCAAAACCACACACAGCTGCCCAAATCCCATCAAACACCCACATCCCCAGCTAAAAATTCACCAACTCTCTCGAAAAAAACACTTACCATCCGCCATATTCGCCTGGTCCTCCTCGACCTTGAGCTTGTCCTCGGCGAGCTCCATGTCGAGGAAGGGCACCTTGAACGGCCTTGACTCGGGGCTGGGCTCGCCCGGCCCGTGGACGTTGATGGCGCGCACCCGGAACAGGTAGGTGGCCCCGGCGCGCAGACCTTCGTATAGCTCCTGAGTGAGGCTGTGGCAGTTCTCGGCTACGCAGCGCCAGGAGAGCTCGCCGATGCGCCTGCGCTCGACCGTGTAGCCGGTCAGGGCACAGCCGCCGTCGTAGGCGGGCGAGCACCAGGTCACCCGGGCCCCGTACTCCCCGGCTGATTCGCCGCGCCGGACTGGGCTTACGCTCGGTGGATCGCACGGCGGCTCTGGAGGACCTGTGGGGTTTTTGGGCTGGATTAGTTTTGGTTGGAAGGTTTGGGGTTGAGTTGTTTTTTTAGAAGATGGTGGTTTAATTTTAGTTGTATTTAAGTGAAGTATTTTTGGGTTGGAAGTAAGCTATTGGTCGATGATTGAATTTCTAATAATAGTGTGTTATTCATTATTTAATTGCGGCGATAAAAGTGATTAACTCATTAATTTAATGACTTTTTTATTACGTCAAACGTAACGATAACGGTAATAAAATTAAATATAACGTGAGTTTTAAATATAAAGGTGTTTTTATATTTTAATATTTCTTTTATTTAGGTAAAGTGTAGCTTTGCGAAGCTCCAAAGAAGTAAAAAATGGAAAATGTGCGTTTACGAGCGTTCAAGAAGAAATGAAAATTATTGGTTTTTGCAGCTGGTGTCAGACAAATACATTGTTTATGAGAAAGCTATTTTTTTTTTTTTTATTTCACAGAAAGCAGTACTCGACGCGTATTTACTCAGCTGTTGAAGATGTATTTTGGTACGCTAACTAATTTTGCAAACATGAGGTGACTTGAAGATTTTAAGGTTTTTTTCGTAAAGAATTTTTAGGAATAAGTATTTCAGAGAGTACATTGCAAAATAAAAGAATAATGTTTGAATTCAAATGAAGCGGCGGTTCTACGTTTTTATGCTAAACTGAAGGTCGTTGATTTTCTCTTGAGATAGATCACTTTTCCATAAAAAAAGAGCTAGAGCTAATAAAAAATGAAATTCACTGTACAAGTAAAAACATTATGCAGTGTAAGGCACATAACAATTTTAAATCTTAAAAAAAGTCAATTGATTCTAATGCTTAAAAAGAATATAAACAACTCAACATATATAAATCCTATCAAAAATCTCTAAAAACCCATTCGTCGTCCCTACTACTAAAATTCACAGAATCCCGCCTAACAATCATAAAATCCCACCGAACCCACATTCTCATCGCTGACATAAAAACCGAAGCACTCCGCTCGCCATTCCCACTTAACCGCTCTCCATCCCAAAAACTTACCCCAGCCTTCCTTGCATAATTTCACGACGTACGTCATCAATCAAGCCTCACATCCGCGCATAACGGTTACATCACCAAAAACCCACCGAATCCCCCTTTACAAAAACGAAACTAACCGAACCGCGCGCGTCGAGAATCCCGAGACGAATGCGAAACTCTCCAGTCCTAAGGCCTTTCGACAATGCACCCAGGCTCCTCGCATCGCCGTCCTATAATTACACGATGTCATCGGAGCCCTCGGCGGGTGCCGCTGGAGGAACTGGACCGTGCCGCTCTCGCGCCTACTTGACTCATTGAGATGCGCGTCGGGTGTTTTAATCGCGCTTTTTACGCCGTCGCTTTGCTCTCAAGGATTCCGCGGGAGCGTGTATATCTTTCCGTGTCAATTTATGCGCTTTTTAATAATCGAGCGCTTTTGCTCGGTTAAACGAGCGAGGCGGTTATCGCGTGGAGCGGAGAAAAGCCGAGGGGCTGTCGTAAGGGTTTCGTGGAATTGAGTTAGTTCGCGGTGGTATGCGAGCTTTGAGAAAGCGATGATCGAGTTTAGTTGGTTAAAGTGGTGTTTGGATTATTTTAATTAACAGTGCGGTGGCTTGGAGTTCCTTGTTTCTTCAGTGAAAAACAAATCGTGTCAAAAAGTTTACGTATTATACTTAAACAATTTTTTTTAAGTAAATCCCGTCAAAAAGTTTACGTATTATACTTAACAAATTTTTTTCAAGAAATTTAAAAAAGTATATACAAAATATTTACGATAAAAGTAAGTTTGTATGAAGTATTAAAATAACAATCCACTCTTGTTTACGCGAATACCAAAAAGTAGCAATAATATAACCCTTACCTTCGACGGCAACACTGGCAAATCGGCAGTCGCTACCAAGCGCGTTCTCCACCGACACCGCATACTTGCCGGCCTGATCGGCCGTAATACAGTCGACCGTCAGCCTGGAAAGACCCGCAGAGCTGTCTATATGCGTCCTGTCGTCGGCCGACAGCTCACGACCCTGTAATCAAAACATGCTCATATATATTTGAATGTGGATTTTTAAGACGGTGTACGTAACGATGCGGTTATAATTTTTTTTTAAAATAATTGACGATTTGGATTCCGAAACTGTGGAAGACGTTGCATCGCCTCGAAAATTGTGATGTAACGCGGTGAAAATTAGAGCGGATTCAAACTAATATACTTGAAATTTAAGGTTAGTTATTACCAAATAGCTGATTGTCTTTTGGTTATCGACATAATGCGGTGAATAATACAAGAAAATTCTTTGCGTTTAAAAATTGTAAGAAAATATTTTAATCTAATTAATATTAATTTATGTCTTGTTATAACTTTTTAAAGACGTTTTACAAAAATTTAATTTTAATTATTTTTCAATCCTTTAAAAAGTATTTATACACATAAATAAAAAGAAATTAACCATAGTACAAATAAACTTTCTGTCAGAGTAAAGAAACATATTTCTAAACAGCTTTATTCATTATTGACGTTTCATACATGAGTTGCAGTTTGATTTCTATTCTGAACATGAACACACGTATCAGTGACGAGCTTCGCAAACATTCGAAACAAAAAGTATGAAAAAGACAACAACAATGACAAATTTTGCAGTGTAAAGTATCAAAATTATCTTTGATAATTTGATAAGGCTATACACTATTGTGACTAAGAGTTGTTTAATAAAATTAATAAAATACTTCACGAGAATATATAGTAGAATACATAGTAGAGTACATATAGTAGATTTTTAAAAGGACTCTCCAGCTTACAACTGCACATGACTGTTAAATAAATGCAATGCAAATATAAATCTTTTGCATCCTCAAAAATTATCTCAAAATCATTTATCGACAAACCACATAATGAGAGATTTTTTGGAATAAACTACTATTTTGTTTTATAATGTAATAATAGATTGTGGAAATACAAATAATTACTAATCGTTTTAGAAAACCTTACTAGCTTTTTAGTAAATTTTACTAAAAACATAAACAGATCCGCTTAAAAATTTCCTATAAAATATAATAATACTTTGAGTTTTCATATTCTTTCAAGCCTGCATAAATCAATTTACTAATTATCCCCCATACGCTATTCCCATAAAAAAAGCACAAATCCAAAGGAATCCAAAGACACCCGCAGCTCGTCGCGCAGAAAAACAGCGCTCGACTCGTTTAAAGTTGGCGGGCGCGTAATCCAACACCATCAGGAGCATAGCGCACTGTAGAAGCGCCTTGTTTCTTTACAGATCATATGTCGACTCTCCGCGCTTTGACGCCGCCATGCACGTAGCCAAAGAAAAGAGCCTCTACTCTCTGGACCTCTTAAGTGGCAAGGTCGTTTTGAGATCTTGGATTCATTTGGATCTCTTCGCCGTCGGCCTACTTGCTCAACTCTGATTTTTTTTTCTAAGCTACATGTCTGGCTTACGGCTGTGAGTGCTCTAAGATGGAGCGGTATGTGTTATGCGGCTTGTGATGTAAGCTGGAGGTAAAGTCTTTTTTTGGGTAGGAAAGTAAAAGGGGTTTTTGGATGATGGATTTTAGCGATGTATCGAGGATCTTTAGGCAATGATTTTTTTTTATAGTGGATGTGATAAAATTAATTCGAGTAATTGGATATATCGAAATCAGCAAAAAGTAAATGTTTTAAACGTACGCATAACGACAAAATTAGGCGTGGTACGTGATTGGTCACATTTACCAATTCTTTTATGCTTGGTAAAAATTAGCTTCTATTTTTTTAATTGGATCCACACTAAAGTTTAATTCGTTTCCGTACAATCAATTGTAATCTTCTAAACACAATCGACTATAACCAAAATAGTTTTACCTTGTACTATCATTTAAACCTATTAGTCGAACCTACAGATACATTCTTTCCACAAAATGAGCAAACTGAAATTTTGTCGAAACCTTTAAAGCTAATTTAATTGAAGGTTTATGTTGAATGCATACGACAGTGCATTAAAATCAAAATGATAAAGCCTTTTTACGTGCACGTACGACCTTGCGGCGTGTCATTGTTACAACTTGACTGTAATTACTTCTATTCGACGTATTTTTGGCCATGATTCAATCGACAGAATGTGGGTACCAATTGAAAGGCATTTACTACTGTTTGAAAACACGTTTTTTGTAAATATTAACAAACTCTTATCTGTCTTTAATACGCTATAATTATTTTTTTAAACTTTCAAAGCCAAAAGTTTTTAAGAAGTTTTTAAAAAGTATTTAATAAAGTTTTTAAGTTAAGAAGTGTAGATGTATCAAACTGTAAATATTGTAGACAATCATAAAATTTCTCTATGTTAATCCATACACTGTTTAAAAAGAAAATTTTCATGAATAAAGAACAATGAAATTTAAATTCAACTGCCATTGAATTCAAATGGTAGTCAATATTGATATTGAAATTTAAAGCAATAAAATAATGAATAAAAAATGGCAATAATTTTCTAAATAAATATTGATATAAATTTATATAAATCACTATTTTTTGTTGTGATTTGACTAAACAAAATTATCACTTCATAAATGCCACGTATATCGCAAAATGAATAAAACAAATAAAATTTAAAGAATTGAAAAAATTTACTAATTTTTTTTATCCATTTCTAATATTCTATTTACTTAAAAAATGTACTAATAATAAAACTTTGAAATTATATAATAAAATATTTTTTACATTTATAGAAGAAATTATACATTAATTTTTTAAATATTATCTCTATAATAAAAATGTCTTAATCATACGTAATGAAAAGAATCATTTTTTTATTTTATTTTACCAGCATTGCATGTCAACTTTTATCCTTTTATATCTGTTATTTATTTATACTGTAAAATTATTTATTCACCATATAAACTTTAACGAAAAAAATTTATTTCAACATTTCAATATCCCACAAAAAAAATCAGCAAACAGTCTTCAAAAACATCTCATCGCTATCTACCAAAAATTCATCTCGCCCACAGCCACTCCTTATCGCAACAAAGCACGAAAAAAAAAAAAAACCGCACCGGCGAGATTAACATAAAACCCGTTATCAGCCTACCTAATTGCGCAATCCCGCCTAAACCACAGCGACGCCGGTAATAAATGCTTCGGCGCTCACCTAGATTCAACCGCGGAACCGAGCGGAAAATCGCGGAAATCGGCAGCGTGCCGAAGGTTGGATGACGTTTTCGCTTTCGCGGCGCGTCGAGGTGGATGAATCAGCGCCAAGCCGACGACGCATTTCCCAGCCTCGATAATAACGGGACGCTCCACGTGTATTTTCTCTGAGTATGCCGGTGATGTCGTCACTGCGGTGGCCGATTCTGTGGTGGTCATCTCGGTTTTCGCCGAAAAGTTGTACCGATTTTTTTGTTTGGTTTTTTGGTGACCTACTATTTAGAAGCTGGTTTTATCGCGACGGTGACGCGGGCCGGATTTTTTGGAGTGAGTCTTTGGATTTGCATTTTTGCTGGGATCTGATGAATTGTTTTTTAATGTTTGAGAGATTATTATTTAAAGTTTTTGAGAAAATATGTATTGAAGTTTAGTTTCAATACTGACTATACAGAAATGAACAATAAAACATGATTTTTCAAATAAGTATAAACACTAATATTGATTCGTACAGTGACTAAGGTTGCTACTTATAAACGATAGCTTGAAAATAAATATTTATACTTGCGCGTACCATTGCAAATCTAAAACTGTTACATTTCTAGAATGTTAATAGTTTTGATAATAAGTTGACAGCACCTTTTAGCGTATCTTAAACGGACTTGTTTTACTTGACAAATAACAGAACATATATAATTTAATGCCGTCGTCGGATTTTCGACAGAAATTATTATTAATTTATTAATGATCTGTTATCATTTTATCACACTTACTTAATGGAGAAATAATGTGATCTTAATTTGAAAAGTTCATCAACTTACCAATATTCGCATATTTATATAAAAAGTTTAGTATAAGTATTATCTGATACCTGGTATTTTAATTAACTTTTAATTCCCATAGTACATTATATTTCGATTAAAAGACAAATTTTTTTTAATTACTACTATAGACTTCAGTATTTACGAGGCTTTAGAGTGAATGTAATAAACACTTTGTTAAAGCAAGTTTTATATTACTTAACAGCTAAAAGTCTACTTCAATTATCGCGCGAATTAAAGTTCGTTTAGTCAACTCAAAGCAATCACATTGCTTTTTCTTTGTATACTCTCCTTTATATATAGCAAGCGTTTAATCCTTATGTAAATGTCAATCTTTTTCTTGTTTTCGTATACTACTGTATTTTTCTTCTTTTAAAGTAAAAGATTGTCTATTATATAATTGCTTATTATACGGAAACCTTGGATTTTTCAATATAAAAATTTTTACTTATTATTTACGTATATATTTATATGTTTATTTATTTATTATTACATTAAAAATATCATTAATATAAAACTAATTAACAAAATGACAATATAATTTTTCGGATTGTTGTTCTCAATTTAACATTTGAATATCAGTCGCTCATATTTATATAAATTTTATTTTTAACTCTGAATATTATTTTGACACTGATGGATAAATATAACTTTATCAATTTATGCAAATGACATTATATATATAAATATATCAATTAAATGAATAACATGTTTGATGTTCCCATATCAATACCATTGAAATAGTCTCTCGAGAATTGAGAAATACTTCAATAAACACAGACCCTTGTACCTACATGTATAAACAGTTACAAATTTAAAAAAAGCTGTCTGAATATCATTAGTTCAATCCAGTTCTCCATTGAAAACTTGCACCTGTTGGAACCTACTATTGACACATCTACCTTAGTAAATCAACATTTACCTTAGTGAAACTGAAATACCTGTAATTCAAAATTTAAAAATTTTCGTTTCTAGCTGAAGTTTGTACTTAAACATTAACCCTTTATTATACATTTTCTCCAATTTCTCTCAATTTTACTAATTTCCATTCCTATGACATTTCAAATTACAATAAAACATTAAACAACCCAGTCACAATACCCACACTGTCATCTTAACAACATCATTAACTTCCCTCCAGATAAACCCGTATCATCGCTAAACAAAGCTTAAAGCCACTTGTCCACACAACGCTATCCTACCTTTCTCACCTAACAAATCAGCCGCCAATCTCCCCAACTCCTCCAAACCCCAGTCCTCGAAAAAAGTCACTCGCGAACCCAAAAATCCCAACCACTCCGCAGCATCCCCTTAAACAAAATCAATCCATATACAACACATATACAACACAACAACAGCGACTCACCGCCCGCCGCATTCCAGTCGCACACGTTACCTATACGCTATTATATATATACATACATACACAGCGCGTGATTCGAACGGTTGAACGGCCGGGACGGTAATATAGAGGAGCGCGCGCGCGTGCGCCACAAGCGACGCCGAGATACTGAGCCAGCGCGCGCGTTCGATCTCTTCGAGGCTCCGCGCCTGACACACGCCGGCTGTATACACGCACGCGGTGTATACTTAGGTGTGCTGCTGGAGCGCGGACGATCGGATATGTGGATCGGTGTTGTTTTGGGAAAGTGGGATTGGTTTTTAATTTTTTGGTTTTTTTTTGGAGGTGGTGTGGTAGTGAGGAAAATTAGAGGATTTTGAGTGGGATGATGATAGTTGGATGGCGTTTCTTTTGGGAAAGAGAGAGTGTTTATTGGCGGAAGGTGATGCGAGGTGAATCAGTTGCTGAACAATTTTCTTCCTTGAGTCATTAGTTTGGTAATGATATGGAGCTCGCCTGTTTTTTATTTCCTTTAATTGTGCGCATAGGTGCTTGGTAATCTGTTTCTGAACTGAATCTTTTTGTTTTGAAATATAGCTGAGTAGTCGCTGAAATTGATGTCGTGATGACGACTGTATGTGTACGTCTGATAAGAGATTTTCTTTTCCAGTATACGGATAAATTAACGATTACAATGAAGTTTTTATCTTGTTAAAAAAACGATGACAATACAGCTTCGTGTGAAAGTACGGTGAGTCAGCGATTGGCATGTTAATATAAAACTTTTGAAAATACCGACGGTAAATTGTTGATCGTAAATTGTAGGTGTAAAATAGTGGGAAATATATTATATAAGTTTTGGTTATTAACATTTTTATAAAACATACATAATTTTCATAAGGTTAATAATAGGATTTGAATTATGACGGTAACGTCATGTTTTAATAAGGCCTCTTCTTAAGAGAATTTCGAATGTCGTATCAAGACGGGATTCTGCATATTATAAACGCTTATTTTTTAATTTTACACACAAATTTGCATCTACTTTGTGTTCTATGATAGATTGTTGCTGATAATAATGTATTTTAATCTATAAATCTAATAAATTAAAATGAAGTCTATAAAATTTTTTCAGAAACGACTGTGAAAAAACATATGACCCAGTTAAATGAAATTCAATAACGACAATACGAATTCAAAAGGTAGGAAAAATTATTCCTCTATATAGAGAAAATGAAACAAGTATATTCACAGTAATCACAATAAAATTTTACCGATCATTCTTTTGCTGTCTAATAATACTAGAGTTATAAATTAGGTTAAATTGTGAAATATATAATAAAAATTCCTATAAAATCCAGGCGTTTCATGATTATAGCCATTGCAATAATAATCATTCCAGGGATAATTTTCTCGGTTTGCAGTAATTCAGCTAGAAAATTAACAAGTAGCGCGAAACAGACTTTTCTAAATAGCGGAAGCCAACTACAAGCTACGACCATTAATTCCAATATTTTTGACTGCCTAGCTAAAAAACTAGGCTAAATGAAACGTTTTTCTAAACTTTTACTATATAATCAAGCAATTTCCAACTGACCAAAAGAGTAATCTACAAAGTAACTAAACATATACAAAAATATTTTAACTCAATTAGTTTTTGAACTACAACGTTTACATCCTCGGAAGCACCGCGACGAGTAACATAATGTACAGTAGTCTGTTTTATCTCTAGGAACAGCTGGTGCTTTCATGAAGTCGTCGACAAGCGACGCGACGAGCTCGATCAGTTTGCGCAACGCGCTCCTTTTCCCTCTCCCTTCCGACTTTTCATTGATTAGCACGCGATTTTAATTGATTGCAATCAACTTATTGAATCGATAGAGGCTCTATGTATTTGAATTCTTAGAGGAATTTTTAGAAGCATATTTTTTAAATCTGTTGGGATTTTGATAGAATTAATTTTGATAGAATAATGAAGTCACGTGCAGGAATGAGACATTGTTTAAAATTAGTGAGAAACGGACGTAATTAAAAATCCCATTAATATAAAAATATTGATTAGATCAATCCAAAAGATAAAAATATCATTATATGTGAATAGTCGTAAATAAATAAAAAGATAATTTAGACCAATTTAGTAAAGTTATTTATATTTTATCACTATTTAAAATATAGTTTTTAAAAAGAATATTTCAAAAATCTGAATTTGAAAATCTGATCTATAAATTGAGTTGATAACATTTTAGAAAAATATTTAATTTTAATACTAATTCTTAAATGTATATTTTAAATTGTCCAATTAAAAATAAACTGTACACAATTAGATCAATAAATTTCCATTGAAATTATCACATAAAATTACCACTTAAAACTGATTAAAAAATTTTCCTTATTGTCTCAGCACACTTATCTTTCGCTCTTAGATAAAATATAAACGTTTTTTAAAATCTTATAACAAACACCTATTTTTTCCTGACGTTATATATAAAAATATAAGTAAAATAAAAATATTGTTTAATCAAATGAACTATAAAGTTATAATACTTATATTACAAAAATAAATTTTCTAAAAATTGTTGTTCACGTGGGATGGAAAGCCGTCGCAACACACATAAAACTATGTTTCATAGCCCTAATTTTTCAACACATCCCTGCGCACTTATTTAATAAAACTCAAATAAAAAACACCAAAATATTCAAAAAAATAATTTATTTTAACATCACACCTTAAGGAGACCACGGAAGCTAGGTTAGCTTTCATTTAGTGGTTTACAAATTCTGCTTTTAGTTGATGAAGTTCTTTTGATTTTTTTTCTTCCACCATTCTTTGTTTTTAAAGACTTGGTGGAACTAAAAGAATCCGAAGAATTTTATTAACTGAAACCAAAGTTTCTGAACCACCAAATGTAATATTATCCTTTCTTCCATAGTCACCTTCCTTAAGGCGACTTCGGAGGCTAGGTTAGCTTTCATTTAGTGATTTACAAATTCCGCTTTTAGTTTATGAAGTCCTTTGGATTTTTCCATCTTCCACCATTCTTTGTTTTTAAAGACTTGGTGGAACTGAAAGAATCCGAAGAATTTTATTAACTGAAAGCAGAGTTTCTGAACCTCCAAATGAAATATTATCCTTTCTTCCGTAGTCGCCTTAACCAATATCAATTACAGCCGAATTCAAATTCGCATCACTCCACCATCAGAACAGTCTCTCCTACTTTCCGTAGATCTCAACGATGAAGTCGATAGCACGGAACCTTTCACTCTCGAACTTGAGGGTGACGTAGTTGAAACGAACTCCACCAGCGAGGAGGGTAGGAGTGGCACCATGTCCATTGGTGTGCTGGTCTAGGGCACGGATCTGGGTGATGTTAGAACGGCCATCACCAGAGAAGGTCTTGGTGACTGTAACCTTCAAGCCAAGTTTGCTGGCGTCTTTCTTGATCAATTCGCGTTGAAGAAGATGGTCACCAGGTACTCGGTTACCGGAGATAAGGTCGTTTGGTCGGGCAGAAGCGAGGACAATCAGCACGCTAGCCAGAAGGCCGAAGACGAACAGGCGCTGGCAGGTCATTTTGTAGTTTGCTAGGTAAAATGGAAGAGATGCGTTAGTTTACGGAGCAATTGTTGAAGTTTAAATTGTTAAGTGAGTGGAAATATTGGACATAATAGAACATGTAATTAAGTTATTTGTGAAAAATAATTCAATGGTGTCAAAAAATCTCTGCTTTTATCATTGTGTCTTTATTTTATTAATAAACAACTTAAAAAAGTGTGTACTTACCGGTATTGATCAAATTGGCAAACACTTTCAACAACTAAATTCAATAGACTAACGATCAGATTTTAAAACTTCTCCTTTTATACTGTTATCAGTTTCTTATCATGAAGATTTCTTACTTAATCAAAATGACTCATTTTACTCGCAAAGTTGTATTCATCGCTTACAATAGAAATTTTCGAGAAAATATCAAGTACTTTACTTTTTAGTATCTTTGTATCTTATCACTATCAATTATAATAAAATGTATTCGTATATATAATATACAAATTAGATTTTAGATCATATTGGATAATCTTTTAATAGATTACGTGATGGGAATATGTGGTAATATGGATTAGTTGATTAGTACTGATCATCTATAAAAACTATCTAACAAAATCTTTGTAATAAAAATACTTTATTTTGAACGTCATCAAATCGATTTTAAAACAATATATTTATAAAAACATACGTATTTTTTTAAGTGACTCACTTAACGATGTGTTTAACCCAAACTATTATAGTTAAATTCCACACTATTTATGTTAATCTTAAATGTATTTTTGAATAAACAAAATTTCTTTTCAGAATTAGTAACAAAATAAAAAAGTAGATCGGCTTAAAGTTTATTAACTTTCATTTATATTGCATATTGTTTATTTGTACTTTAATGTATCTGTCTATATTTATTTTCAAATGTATATGCTATACTATTCTCCTATCAAAACATTAAACTCACCAAACTCATCCCTATTAACAAAATTTCGATCAACTCATCTGATAACTTCTACTATCAGCTTTAAGACAAAAATAACCTTTTTTGAGACTTCTAAATGATCACTTTTCTCAATTATTAATCACAGAAACTAAGTGAAATAAACTTTCATCAACCAACCATTTTTCAATGCCTTAAAAAAATTAAAATATTAAAATTTCTATAAATGATGCATACAAATGTATCATTTAAAATTTAATACGTTTTCAAATATTTTAATTTAAATATAAACACTTGGTTTAATGAAGTACACGTAAACAGCACAATAATTTACAAAATAAATAATTTACTGTACAAATAAACTTTTTAAACAACACTAATAACAGCCGAAGTCGTATATCAACATCTTCAACATCCACGTCTTCAATTCCTCTGCTATTTTACGTAAAGTTGAACAATGAATTTGATAGGCCGGGATGGTTTGCTCACGAATTTGATGGTGACGTAACTTTCACCACTTCCACCAGCTTCTATAGTGGCTGTGGCACCGTCTCCAAACATGTCTTGATCAATTACCCTGATCTGACTTATGACTTCAGGTTCTTGAACGCTAAAGGTCTTCGTGACCGTAACCCTAGAGCCAGAACTGTCGAAGTCTTCGACAACTAATATACCTTTTAGGAAACGATCACCATATACGCGGTTACCTACGATTAGGTCGTTTACTTCAGCAGAGACGAAAGTCACTATCGCGGTGGCGAGCAGTGCAAAAATAAATAGTCGTCGCAAGGCCATTTTGCAGGGAGCTAGGAGAAAAAGAAAAAAACGATAATGCATATTTTAAGTTGGCGAAGATTGTTTGTATAAATGAAAATTTAATATCATGAAATCGACTGATACTATATCAGCAATATAAAACAAACTAGAGCGAAAGTAAAAAATATTTACTTAAATAAAGTGTAGAAAAAGGTTTTTCCGAGTGAATCATATTTAAAAATGTATAAAAATATGAAAACCAGTAGTAAGCAGTTAAAATAAATATGTACTTACCGGTATGAATAGAATAAACAGATAGTCACTAAACAAGTTATCAAATTTCAAAAGTTCTTCTATATCGCTGTCAATTTCTTTATTTCTAACC
>UELX01005025.1:0-15289 GCA_900480035.1 Eupelmus urozonus | reverse complement strand
TCAGAAAACACTGATCCTCTTGCTGAAGTTTACCATATTTTACATTATTTTTGTCAGTCATTACAGCTAGAAGTATTGTATTCACAAACATTGCGTTTAATAAGAGACAGATTAGATGATCATATTCGAATAGATAAATACATATGTGGAGAATGCTTAACTATTTCTTATTGGAAAGAGCTTACTAACAAAGACTCTGGATCAGAACTTGGATATAAACTCAGTGTTCTGGTAGATCAGCATGACCCTGCCAAGCCCTTAGCTATTGTTCACACTCCATCTTTAGCCAATAAGGAATGTGAAATTTCAGATTTAGCTATCAGATCAAATCAGTTATCTATGGAATATTTATTAGTTCACACTATTTATATTAGAACAAGAAATCGATTAACTGATTTAAAACAGGAACTACAAAGTATGTTCAAAGGTGTTGAATGTACATTGGCTGGCTCACCAGCTATTTTATCTGTACCAGTTTTACAACCTTGTTTAAGAGCTGAATTGCTTCTAATTGCAGTTGATACACACACTGGTATGTTGCAGTGTCATATACCACAATATGATGCTCCTCTTGTTCCAGATTTGACTGCAGCATTAAACGAAGATCACTCAAAACTTCCATCATTAATTTCAGAACTTAGATTTTGGATCACCCAAAAACGATGTGAAAAAACCTTACAACATCTCCCTGCAACATCTCATGAAAAGTTACCTCTTTTATATCAATCTGATCATCCAATTAACTTAATCAGTAAACACAGAATGTATGTACAGTTTTATAGACATCCGACTGTTATTTTAATTGTTTCTTTTAAAGAAAATGAAACATCACCATGTGAGATTCAATGTTCATTTTATTTATGCGCAGTTAAGCCAAGCTCAACTGAACATGATGCAAGTGATGACAACATTGAAACTAAAAGTCACAATATTTATTTGAAGCTAGAAAGCCTTATTGAATTTGACACATTTGTTGTAACACATGGATCTTTTACAAGTATTGATTGTGAAAATAATGAATCTGAAAGTAGTGGAACTACAGAAACAACAGACAAAAGTGGTAAAAAGCGTAGAAGTACCGGGCTTAGTGTAAGAGCTGATGCAAGTGGCTCAGCCCAGAATAAAAGGCCAAAGTCTCCAGCTTATTTCATTCCCGAACTAGCTCACGTGGTTGCTCTTTGTGATGAACAAATTCCATTTGTCATGCTTGCTCAGGAACTAACAAAACGCGAAATAGCTCATCAGGGTCTGCAAATTGAAGCGAATGCCACAGCTTTAGTATTAAAACTAGTACAACTTCCTGCACCATCTACAAACGTGGCCACAACTGCAGCTTGGAATGGACTTCTTAAAAGACTTCTCAGTGTAGCAATTAGAGTACAAGGCAAAGGCACAGGTGGCAAAACTTGGCTAGCAGAATTCGTTTTTTATGGCAGTCCTCTGATAAGCAGTCATCCCAAGGAACAAGGCTTAAGAAGGCCTATTTATTTCCAGTATGAAATGGGGACAATTGACACAATACCCCAGATGGTCGATGCATTGCTGAATGACTGGGCGCAAATTGTGAATTTGTATTCCTTAGTTCACGATCTGTCGGAATATTTCAAAATGGAAAAATCTAATCTGCGTAATATAGCAAATATAAAGTCATATAACTATAGTAAATTAATTATGTCTTACGGACCCTACAGACGAGCCACCGTAACAGTTCAATGGGACGCAAGCGACAAAAATTTCAAGCTTCTCTTTGGTAAAAGTCCAACAAGCACAGTCGAGAACGCCCACTCCCTACTAAAGGAGCAGCTCGAGGCCAACTTGAACCGCGACAAAAATTTAATCCAAATAGTTCACATACTGAATGAGACTCTTCAGCCGCTTACCTCGATAAGCAAGCTACCCATAATACCACAGCTCGGGCTCTACGAAAAGCGCACACAGATTCCTGTGCAAACGTTCGTCGTAATGCCACAGTGCATAACTCTGGTGCGAATAGCCTACCAAAGCTTATACTGCCTCGAGCTCTGTTTCCGTGGTGACAACTTCGTCAGCATACGCGATGGAGCTTACAGCCGCTTTGATCACAGCAATGTCGTCGAGGGCTTCACGCCCATCCAGGGCCTGAGCACTTTCCTCTCCCAGTACGTTGACAAGAACGCGATATACCGTCGGCGATCTCAATCGGAAGACGACAATCCACCTTCGCCCGTCACCATCGACAACGAGGGTAACGGAGCTGGTGGAGGCGGCGGCGGAGGTGGTGGCAACATCGGTTTCTTGGCGCACCACCGCAGCGGACCCCAGTCGCCGGCTCAGCAGCGCGAGGGCCTGAGGTTCCATCCGCCGCTGACTCCACCGTCCGGCAGCAATCCCAATACGCCGGCGAGCCCGCACACGGGCAACATATCGCAGGGAGGAGGACAGCACCAGAGCTACGGCAACAGTCCAGGCATGTCGCTGAACTTGGCCTCGCCGCCCTCGCTGACACCCAACACGCCGAACGTCCTGCCGCATCCCTCTCCAGGCTCGGGCCTCGTCGCCAGTCCACTCAACCAGATGCACGCGCCGAGCCCTGCTGGCCTGATGCCCACCTCCTCACCGGGACCCTGCGGTAACGTCCAGGTTGGCCACTCGCCAGCCAGCTCGTTCATGCAAACGGGCCACGGGGTCGACGGCAGCCCGTTCCCCTCATCCCAGAGCATGGCCTCGCCGGCTGCCTCGAACTGGGCCGGTTCACCCAGCATCTCGCGTCCCTCGCCCGTAAGGCCGGGCCAGTCACCGGGCCACGTGCCGCTTCACTCGCCCCAGCAGCAGCAGCAGCAGATGAACGAGCATCGCATAATGGGCAACCACGTGTCAAGGGTGCTGCCCCAGAGGTCCTGGGCCGGTGCCATACCGACCCTCCTCACCTACGACACACTCGAACTGCTTTGCAGCTGCTCTAAGCAGCCGGCGGGCCTGCCCGGACCGGACATGTCGCCGCTCGAGAGGTTCCTCGGCTGCGTTTACATGATCAGGCAGCTCAAGCGCTTCATCCAGTCGAACGAGAGCCTGACTATCATCAACAGCACCGAGCCCGGTGTGATCCACTTCAAAGTCGAGAGTCTTCAGTGTCGAGTCTCGCTCAATCCCCAGAATATGCAGTCCCTGCACATAAAGATTCACCCGATCAACGAGCACCAGAAGCAATGGAGCCCCGACGACCTCCAGAGCCTCGAGAAATTCTTCGAGACCCGGGCTGTCGCTGCGCCTTACAAGCCCAACTCGCTTGCCGGTTTCGTCAACATGCTCAATCTACCCTTCAACGTGCTTAAGGACTTCATTCAGATAATGAAGCTAGAGTTCATCCAGCCGATGTTACTGCAGCAGCAGCAAATGAAGTGGGCTGCCCAGTGGTGCCTGAGGGTACCGCCCTCCGCGATGCCCATCATACCCGTCGGTATGCCCGCAATTATCCAGCACAAGACCAAAATCCTCTTTTTCCTGCACATCAGCAGGCTAGGCATTCAGTGCCGCGAGGAAGAGGAGCCGGCGAGTCTCATACTGCCTTTGGTCTATGACATTAGGACAAACCTAACTCAGCTGGCGAACGAGCGCGAATCAGCACCTGCCTCCGCCATGAGCGCGGTCTCGGTTCAACTCAAGCGCTTTGCCGAGTACGGTACCAATAATCAGGAATGCTCGATATTCCCAGCGGTCAGGAATCTCCTGATAAACCTTACTTTACCCTCGGAGACGGTTGTGCCACAACAGATGGCACCTGCTGGGATGCCTGGTGGACCTCAGGTGCCTACTGGACAGCAAATGGCACCCAATCCAGCCATGCAGATGATGGGACCAGGAGGTCAGGGTCCACCACAGGGACCTTACAGAACTCAGCCAATGCCACCCATGAATATGATGGGCGGACCACAGTGATACTAAAGGTGCATATACTTTCTACGAACAATTTTACAGTCACATAATACATTTTTGCTTTTTTTCTCATTATGCCGACTTTTTATTAATCATTCTCACGTCCTTTATATGAATTTTAAAAAAATTAAAATAATTATATACAATTTTTTTTCTTTTAAATAAGTAGAGAAGAGTTTTGTCAAGATAATATAATTTGCTAGAAGCTATTATTATCCGTTAAGGAGATATGAAAGGGTCAAGCAAATATTTATACGAAATATTATACGGGAACCCAAAAATTATCTTGTAAATATCAATTAGATCAGTTGGAAAACATTTTTTTTCTAAAGATTAAATGTTTCACTAGGAGTGACGTTGCCGATTTTATGAAATGCTCGACTGATTTTGATTAAAAAATTATATACACGAAAATATTAATATCAATATACACATTTACCGACATTTTATAATCAATAATTTTTTTTAAAGTCAGTGAAACTTTTCTGAAAAGCGGACAACGTCAGCTTCTAGTAATACTTACAATATTTAGAAAAAAAATTTTCCCAACTAATCTAATTGCTATTTAAAACATAATTTATGGGTTCCCGTATAATATTTTGTATAGACATCTGCTCGACCCTTTCACATTTCCTTAAAAAAAATAAATAAAATGTATATTGTTAAAATGATTATTATTAAAAAATACCGGTAATGCCAGTAACTCCAAATATTTATATTTAAATATTTATATTGAAATCTTTTCGAATTTATAAGTTTAATAAAATTTATATTTAATTGAAAAAAAAAATAATTTCAGCTTCTAGCTGATGATGTAATGTTGACAAAAAATATTTATTTGTATAATTTTTATATTATAATTTAGATAAGTTATACAAGTAATTAATTTAATTTTAAAGTCTTTGTTATTTTCTTCCTTTCTGTAATTTAAATAGGTCTGTGAAATATGAATATTTTCTGAATATAATTAATTATGTATTTTTATAAGAGTGTAAAAAGATTTTTGTATTTTTTTGCATTTCTAAAGGGAACTAATAAATACTGATATTGTTTCATATTATTATGTTACTAATTTTAATAAAAAATGTTATTTGTTGCAGTTTGATTCCTGTAGTCATGGATGAGCTTCGAGAAGGTCATTGATATTCAATCATCATCAAGAAGCCGCCGATTTACTGGAATACTTGTAGTATCTATACAACATCAACTTACAATGGTATTGTACGTATGTTAAATATGATTGGCAAAACTGAAAGACTTTTCTATGCTAAGGACCGTTAAGCATATTTTCTATGCTCAGATTGCGAGGTATAAATTCTACTTTATAAAATTGCGTTAAAACAGTTTATATGTAACTTATTGACTATCAAACTATGCGAGTGCAACGATTAGGTAATGGAATTTATAAGTTTAGTGTAAATGTATTTTTTTAGATATAAGCTTAAAGTTATATATAAATATAAGTAATGAATATTTTTATCATACAAAACTTTGTGATAATCTTATAGGACGACAACCTCACAGCAATTGTAATGTTATAGATATCTTAACACTTTATATATTAATTAAAATTTACGTTTATAGATAGAATCAATTTATTCAGTTTGTAAATAAAAATATGCATAAATATCCAAGAAAATTAGATAATTCACGTAAATAATGGATAAATTTTTTCTTTTCAGTTAGAGGTATAATGTACATGTACAACATAATAATTAAAATAAATATTTTAATATGTAATTTCACGAATGTTGAATAATATTTCTCATAAATCTTATTTATCCTTACTTATTATATTCATTATTAATACAACGAAAGTTTAGCGCAATAAAAGCTGAATGATATGTACTTTATAAATTTAACGAGAGCTAGCGCAAGCCAAGATTTAAAATTACGTAATAAGACAGTTTAAAAAAGCAGGGACACTTGAGACTTTCTCTCTCTCTCTCTCTCACTATTTCTCTTTCTTTCTGTAAAACACTAGCCGCGGGTGTGATAATGTCGAGAATCATATACCTTAACGGGACGATGACACGCTTGCGGTCCGCCGCGGTGAAAAGTAGTGAATAATCAGGCTGCGTGGCGTGAAAGAACGACGACAGAAGTTTGTATAGACGAAAAAGTCTCTTGGCAGGGGGAGAGAGAAAGGGAAAGAAGAAATCATTATGACGCGGGAGCGCGAAAAACAATGGTTAATTGCGCGCTCGCGCTCATTAACGGGAAGCAGCGCTAAAGGAGGAGGAGGACTAAAAAACCGTAACGCATTCAGTAGTCTTTTTTTGGGCGTGCGCGCGCCTGTGTACGCGCGGGCCCTAGACGAAAAATGCGTGCGATCTTAATCAGTGACGGCAGCGTGAGAATGTAAACTATGAGGTGAAAAGCTCATATACTTAAAGCGGCCTGCGCGCTGCTATTCGACTGCAGCGGTAGCGCGCGGAGAGGAAAACAATATCGTACTTATCCCGCCAGGGAGAAATGATGGAGATAGCGCAGGAGATAGAGAGAGGGAGATAGTCGTATTTTAATCAGCTAATTACACGTTTGTATTACAGCGATAATTTACTCTCCTCGAGGGGACTCGAGAGGATATGTAGCTCTATATATGTATGCGTGAACACGCGTTCACAACTCTGCGCTTACCTAAGATAGCATCGACAATTGCAATTCAGAAGCTGTTGGCTTCAATTTATAATAATTTCAAATCTCACTTGTCCATAAGAGCGAAAACGTTACGTTATGTATCTCGACGAATATAGCTTAGGATATAGGCATGCGCTTGCTTTAATTAAAGTTTTCTTCATACATGTCTACATATATGAATCGTAAGAGGCAAAAGATATATATTTCAACTAACACAGGCTGCAACCGTGTGCAAAGCATCAATCAAATTCGATAAAACGAACGTTAGCCGGCCGAACGTAGAAGATCCTTGCTTCAACTAGCAGCGCCCTCGTGATGGAAAATTCGCGAGATCCCGAGGCTGTCTGTTCCCTCCTTTTCCTACGTAATAACGAGCTCCTCTTGCTTGGGATCAAGTGGAATTGATACTCGCGCGCGCGGCCGTCTCAATCACTTTCTCCGCGCGCAGGGTCGTGTCAGCGCGCGAGGAGTTCAGCTATCCTCGGCTAGGTATTTCGCCTCGGGGCAAATTTACACGAGAGATCCCAGCTAAAAACGTATACGGAGCGTGCAGCGGCAAAGCCTTTCTTTCCTTATCTCGTGAGGTGCCGCGCTGCTGCACCTATACCGCGATATACCTACAAGTATATAGCTACTATACGCGACGAGCGCGCGCTTTCAATGGTCCATTTAACTGTCGATTAGCGCGCGCTTTCTTTCAATCGATTCCGCGCATTTGGCCTTCTCTCTGCGCCCTGCCGAACCAGTAGGTTCCGCACTTTTTATCCTTTCTTTTGCTTATTCTTCAGTTATTTCGTCTTATTGTTTTATTACCAAACATTTTTTATCGAACAAAATCACTTTATTAATTTTTTATTCAGTAATATAGGGGGTAAAAAAGCTAAATTAGCTTCTGTGAATTCAGTACAACTGCATAGATCGAGTTTCTTTCGAAAAATTATTATTAAACTCATAATATTATTAAAACCAATTTCTGACGTTTAAAAAAGTTTTTAAGGAATAATGAACTATTTTTCCGATTTCGCAAAAAAATCTACCTAATAAGATATAATTTATCTATTTTTAACAAAATAATCGAATAATTCAAATAAGTATTTCTAAAAGTTCAAAAATGAATATTCATTTTGGAATGTTCCTTAATGAATTTGTTTTTATCGTAATAAGATTATCCATCCACATCAACATCTTGCAGCACCTGTATCATTATGATTCTGAATCTTAAAGAACGCCGAGACAGCTTTCGAAACGACAATATTCCCAAAGCGAAAACATCGCAGAGAAACATCATCCTCATGATCAGCGAGCGTCTCGCCAGACCATTCTCGCTTTCATTAATTAACAAAAGCACGTGGAGCCCAGCCGCCTATAGCCCGCAAAAACTAGCTATGGGCCGCGATAGCTCAGAAATTTCTCTATCATCTCGGATGTATCTCCGCGTGAGAGAGTGTTTATCGTGCGCGAGATTTCTCACAGGAAATGAGAAAACGGCCCGCAGGCTGAAAGTCCCGTGCGTCTATGTGTGTGTGTGTATGTCTGAGTTAAGTAACGAGCGTTGATCATCGAACGCCGAGTTATAAAGCCGATGACGATCATCTCCCCGGCTCGTCCCTCTACTCTCACGATATTGCAGACGCGCCAAACGAGTGAAAGTTTCCCACTTGTCTTTCGACGACGGGCCATCATCCGCCGAGCGAGCGCAGAGACAGCCGAGCCGCAGGGAGAGGCTCACGGAATTTCGATTGTCGGGGGAGCTTGCGAAACGTCCGCGGTTTTCTGCTCGCCAATTCCGAGCTCCAGATGATCAGTTCCAGTGCGATTTGATTTTCAGCGCGCTTATGTATATAGCTTGATTTACATGGAAAACTCATGGAGATCACGTCTCCTTAGAAGCTAATAACTGCAAGTTGGAAAATGATGACTTTAAGCATTGGGAAATAATGGATGTAGTCTTGGCTAGGTGTGAGGCCGATTATTTTCAATTTTCCTCTTCAGTTTAAAAGAGCTGCGAAATATTTCACAACGCCCGCGGCCACTTAGAGTAATGGCCCGAAAAATTTTACGTGTCTTGCATCTGAGATATTCCTCTAAATATGCTGATTTACAGGACGATGTAATGATTTACGCAGAAACGTGATGGGCTCTCGAGCAATTTTCATTGCTCAATGATGTACGTACATAGAGCGCATTAAATTTTAAAAGTCAAATTGAAATTTTATATTTCGATTCTAGGAGATCGGAGTTAATACTCTAAAATAATCAACGAAAACGCTAGACTTCATAATTATTACTAGATTGGAAATAAAATTATTATTTAAATAAAAATTTTTAAATTGGGCATCTACTTATTTTTAAACTACTATAGAATTCTATAAAATCTATGATATTTCTAAAAAGTTGTCCAAAATACAAAAATTTATGAACATTTCTCTTCAAAGTAAACTTGTTAAATTATAATCTCTTAAATAAATAAAAATACAGTTGTGCAGGATAAAAACATAAAACATATACAAAAAATTAATAGAGTTTAAAAAGATATTAATTCACATAAGCTTGTTTACAATTTGACAAAAAAATATTTATGATTAAGACAATTAATAATAAAATTTAATTTGTTTTAATTTCTATAAAAAAATCTCTATTTTAAAAATAATGTAGGGTATCTTTAGAAGAAAGTACCTGTCGAACAAGTTTAAAAAGCCATAACACATCAACAACTCTATAAATCGAAGATTGCGTTACGAAATTCCGCATGATTCGCGCGATCATCCAATTTCGCAGCGAGCGCCTCTAATGAAAGAGGATGCGATGAAAATAAGATAAACGCGCGGAAAAAGTGCTGAATTTAAATTCAATAAAGACGGCGGAGAGCGCGCGGGAAAGCGCGGATCAAGCCTCGAGCTTTAATTAAAAAGCCCGATTGAAAAGTCGAAACGATTGCGCAACGCGCGTATAGCTGCGCATGCAATGCGTCGATAACAACTTAACCAATTAAATTAATCTCCTAATCAGCTGCGGAGCTTCTACGTCTGAGTGATCGCGATCCAGGTGAAAGGGAAGAAGCGCAGCGCGCATATCCATTATGCGTCGTCATCTGTATTTGGGAACGATGTCAAAGCACACCCCACCCGTGTTCGATTAATATACTTGATTTGTTGGATCGCGTTGAGATGAAGGAAAGGATGCGGCGTTTGTATATGTATACGCGTAGCTAGCTGCGGATGCGCAATTGATTTGAACAGGGCGCGTTACGTACCGGGATATATAGCCTTTGGCGATTTAAATCGCGCTGCACGCGAGGCTGGCTAAGCGCGAGCGCCAACTGAAATCAGGAGCGTAAGCGTAATGCCGCTTCCGCGTGTAAGGAGCTGCGCGGCTGTTTTAGTGACTGCGACGATGATGCCGGGAGAATTCGCTAAGATTCTGGGCTAAGATCATTCAGAGCTGCGAGTCTTGATACTTAATTTTCTGCAATACTAGCAGTTTTGGCTAATATTTTATTTTTTAATTCATAAATAATACCTATTTTCAAATGTTATTTCAAGTTACATTATTTTTTAAAAATCTTTTAAATTTCTTTCACAATTTCTTTATGATCCCTTACTTATGTCATTACATCAAAGTTTTATATATTTTTTGAAAAATGTCGAAAAATTCGAGTCAAAATAAAGAAATATTGTGAAATAAGAGATACGTTGAAGCATTATTATAATTTATTTTATTGACATTATTTCGTAAAATAACTAAATAATTATATATATAGTTAAGTTCAAAATATTCGAAATAGTTACAACACGTAAAATCTTGAATAATCTTTAAAAAGGAATTAAAAGATTGTCATTGCTTGGAATGATTTAATTGGGGTGCACATACCAACCTATATAAAGATTTAATGAATAATTTAAATGGTATGAAATTGATAAACTGGTTTCGCTTTCAGGCTGTTTTGTAACATAGATCTTCAACTTTGTTCTTATATCCTTTTTACTCTCCCAACTTTTTTTAATTATAACCCAGTAACGATGATTTAAATAGCAAGATCCGCAGTGTCATCTACCCAGGAATCATCTAGTTCCCGGCATTTTTCATCCATTTCTTTTGGATTCGTAAAGAAATCAAACCATCAATTAGAAGTGCGCTATACGCTTCAGAAGAGAAATAGCACGTTTGGCTATACATGTGCGCGCGCGCGCGCGCGCAATCATTGCAAAACTGAATTGCCGGGAGTAATGCGAAAAATTTACGAGTTCTATTAGGCGCGTGTGATTAATGATTATTTATTAAATTTAATTACAAGTTGAGAGCTCGTAAAATTTCTATCGACAGAGCCAGCCAGCCGGTGCAGGCGCGAGCGCGCGATTCTTATCCTGCATTCGCATCTCGAGGTGCGCATGATCGAAAACCGTAAGGGAGCTTTTTTCCTTTTTCAATTATTAATCTAATGTTTCCGTCTGAAAGTTGGGAACGCACTGTTTGATTTTCTCACGAGGAAAGCGAAAGCACAATTTCCTATACTCTTGCT
The DNA here is from genome assembly GCA_900480035.1 of Eupelmus urozonus. Classification (NCBI taxonomy): domain Eukaryota; kingdom Metazoa; phylum Arthropoda; class Insecta; order Hymenoptera; family Eupelmidae; genus Eupelmus; species Eupelmus urozonus. The sequence continues at coordinate 4,218 of UELX01005025.1, read as the reverse complement.
GTATTATTTATGAATCACATTTATTTATATAAATAAATAATCAAATGTCATGTAGGTTTCACATATATCGTGGACTTTTAATTTCCAGCATTTCCTAATTTCATTTAAATATACTAGTTCGAAGCTAATAAAAGCTATTATCTCAATGAGTCTAAACAAGAGCCGAGCATTTGCATTAACTATTAAAGCATAAAATTTAAATAAAGCTAAGCTGGAGCTTTGAATAATAAAAATCGGAAAGACAGGAAAGCGCAAGCGGCGAATTGCGTCACTATACGCGCAGGCGTCGTCGGGTAGGTATATAGGTATGCTCTGTGCTTTGGCTGGGCACTTTTCGAAAATACGCTGCGAGGATAAAGAAAGTTAATCCGGCCATTATAGCGGCGTGTCCTGAGCACGCGCCCCGCAGGTTGGTGCTGCATGGAGAACGCTGGTCATTTTCCGCATAGGTAAATGGGCGTTGCGCAACTTTAGTATGCATCAATGGTTCTCTGCATACTCCCGTCTAATGAGTAGTTGTCGCGAGCGCGCCTGCAATATAGTCAGAAGGAGCGAGACAGAGCGCGCGCAAAAGCCATTTGCCCCTCGGGCCCTCTACTCTCCGCGGCTCTCCATATTTTCGACCCGGATAAGCCTGGGGAAAGAGAAAAAGAAGATATACCGTTTCTTGAAATTTTTTTATTTTTTTTTTTTTTGTTTAGAATATGCTTTCTTTTATTACCGTTCTTTGAACGTATACGACTTTGTTCTTTTTTTTTAACATGTACTAAGTCAATAGTTTTATATTTGTTTAAAAAAAAATGAAAAACGTCAATTAACTTACCATTGTCTCCTTAAAAGGATATCTTACATATTTTCAATTAAAGTGTTTTTAGGAATAATGACATATAGCCCATTTAATTTACATTTCATTTAAACCTTTTTTTCCTAAAATAGATAATACAATAAAATTTAATACCTAATAGGTATTAAAACACTTACAATTCATTTTTAATACTTCTTAGACTAAAAACCACAGTTTCCACGTTATAAGCAATGAAATTTTATAATTTTATAGTTGTCGGGACTAATTAAAAAATGTAACCCAATTTTTTATTGTTTTCGAAATTAGTTTGACAACAGATTCTAAATGTTTAAATATGTTGTTCTTATAAAAAAGAATTAAGTTATAAAATAATACCCTGAAATAAGTAAAACATTAAGAGACAATAGCATATTCCAATTTGCGGTTTTATTTCAGGTAATTAGATTCTTAGATTTTACTGTGCAAATACATTCGGCAGTATAAAAATAAGTAATTATTTATTACAATAATTATAAATAATAATTTAAATAGTAAAATTATCATCAATTTATTTTATTTGTAATATTTTAATAATTTTTTAATTTGAATAATAAATTTGCAAACGTTATTTTTATAAAATAAATTTTACGTAGTCGATCAAAGCATAATACACTTTCTTCTTCAAATTGCACAACTCTACTATATTACTATAAAAGTTATATGACAACAAACATTTGTGTTGTGCCTTCGCTGAGAATTCGTTTTAAATAATGGATCGGCCATAAGTAGTTAATAAGAATAATAAATATTAAAAGCGAACAAACAACAATTTGCATTTTAATAATTGCACAAATGTGTGTTATTAAATAGAAAGAAAAAGTATTTCGGTTCATTACTAAAATACTAAAAATAATAATTGTTACTGTATGTATTTGGTAAAAAGTGAACAATTATTTCTCTAATTACCACTTAGGATATAAATGCAAAATTTTAAAATAGGATTCATCAAACCAGAGTTATGAGTTCTTCTAGGAAGCTATATAGAATATTATTCTCTTTAAAACTAAATTAGAAAAAAATACTTTACCTTCACTTAATATATACGTTTGTTTACATAAGCTTGTTTTTTCTTTTTTAAACAAAGGTAAAATATTGTAATTTTATGAAATTACAAATAATGACAGTTTAAATTACAGCTAACACAATTACAAAGTCGAAGCATCTTAGCAGCTTAGACCAGTGCCGATTGTCTTCCTTGAATACAAAGTGGAATTCCAGAAGACCAATGAGGCGGATCCGGAGAATGAGAAAACTTTAACCTCTGGCTCTAATTTCTCCCTATACACTTCCGCAGACTTTTCTCCTTTGGCTCGCTGAATTTCCTGCTACTTTCTTTCTGCAGAGCACAGCTTTGCGTTTCGCTTTCTTTTGTTTATCTATTTTTTCTAACTTACATACGTAGATACTTTAACAATTATACTGTGGGTGCTTATGATCTTTCACTGCTCAGGTAAGAGGAAGTGTTAATCAAGTTGAGGTAATTAGAGAGCCTCTACAAATACTAACATTAGAGCTGTAATTGCCAACTATTTAGTAAAATGATCTTGAGTGCAGTTCTTAAAATTTTTATTCTGTAAATTGGTTAATTTGTAAAAAACTGTGTCATTATGTATATGAAAATACTATTTTTATAATAAATTAGCTATACTGACGTATGTATTCACATAATTTTTTATATTCTCGTTTTAAAAAAAATCTATTCTATTTGCTCTGTGAAATAGTTATCTTTTATAGTGTAATTTTACGTACGTATCAATGAATTTTCAATCTTTTTTTTAAAGTTTCGATTTAAATTTTATATGCATTAATAAAATATACTCAATTTTTGAGGTATTAATAAAAAGTTGGTGGTGTCAGCGATATACATTCTGTAGGTACATCACTATATTTGCAGTTGAACCAATTTTTGCAACATGAAGTCAGAACATCGAGTCTTATGACTCACAGAATAAATTTATTGAAGCGTGTGGTATGATTGTGAATTGATCTTAATTATTACAGTATAATTATGATTGTCTTCATTTACAGATAATTTCGTTTAATTATTTAATTATTTTTCTTTATTAGATAAATATAGCTGTTTGAGTCTAGATGTTAATTTTAAAGTCATATATAAACTTTTTGATTCTACTCTGTATAATAAGCAAGAACTTAAAAATTCGTATCTATATCGATGTCAGCATATCTGGTTACACGCAAATTACTTATAGAATTGCATTTGAAAACGCAGGATTTAAATTTAAGCAAAAATGTGAAGCTTTCTATATACGTAACAATCAAGTAAATAAACGCTTACAGGTTCGATTTGATTTTTCGAAATAAATTTTATAAATTGGCGAATGAAAACTGGTCTGGTGTAATACAATCTGGTTGTTCTGGTTATCTAATCAGAATGACTTAAAAAAGTAGAAATCGATTGGATGTAATACTAGTTATATCGACCATATACGTGTTACAGTTTAGAAATAACGACGTATCTTGAACAAGCAGATTATAATTTTTTTTTAAGGGATCTTAAAGTTTATTTACTTATAATAATTATGGGAAACCATATTTTACATCTATCAGCTAATTTGAAACAAGAAAGATGTTATTAATCGATGTTAAATAAGTGTTCTTAAATTAATTTTATTTATATTTTATCATTATTAATAACCAAAATGGTAAAATTTATAATAAAATAAATAAGTGTTTCTTGTTTCCGAGTATAAGTAGAACATTTTACATCTGTCACTAAAGCAGTTGAAAAGATTGCTTTTTTTTAAATTTAACGCTTTAAACTTTTAGATTAGTAGTATTTACAGAAGCAAAATATTTTACTAGAAAATTAGGAATTTCTCTAATAATTTTATCTGCTAAATGAAATTTTTACAAATTAGCTCGAGGTAAAATCTAATTACTTATTAATTAATTTATTGTTTATAGTACTGTTAAAAACTGTGGTGCCAAAAAAAATTGCAATTCATGAATAGTGATAGTTTTTTGAAGAGTAATTATTAACCTTTTTATTTTTGGATATTGTAAAAAATTTCTTAAAAATTTTTATACAATGGAATTTTAGATGTTAAAATTTGCAATTGTACTGTTAATTATGGAAAACCGTAATTATTATTTAATTTTTAATTTTAAGAAAAAATCTCATTCCATTGCGGTTATTGACTATAGTCGAACAAATTGTCAAGAAAAACCTGAGCGCTTATATATCTGTACAATTATTATTAATACAAAATTCAGTCTTTATTCTATTCAAGTGGTACATAAATTATTAAAATCTATGAAAAAATTTACATACTTTAAGTAGACAGCAAGTTAATTCCCAAGCAAGCTCGAAAAAAGTGAAATAAACTTTTGCAAGAATTTTCGAACAATCGTCA
>UELX01005024.1:0-15291 GCA_900480035.1 Eupelmus urozonus | reverse complement strand
AATATATATTTAATATACAAAATAAATTGCCAAAGAAAGTTAAAATTAAGTTTGAATATATATTTTTTTAATCCTCCTCCACATATCTTGTTTTGTTACTTAACATTTATACTTTATTTGAGTAGTATATATGAAAGTTTCATATACCAAGTTCATTTTCACATGTTCTTGAGAAAATGCAATAGTGCAGCTAACTGTTTAATTCTAAAGATCAATATACATATTTACATAAATAATGTTTAGACAGTATAAAATCCAAGAATAACTAAGTTTGTAATATTGAAATTTTAGAAATATAGACCTTTCTTCATTAAAAAGGATCGCTTTTTAAAATGGACTTGGTTTCCTTTGGCTCTAAGCTCTTCATATTGAACTTCAAGTCTCTGATATTTTATATTCTCTGTATCCATTTACCACTAGTTATCGAGCCAACAGGTTCATTAATTAATACCAGACGGAGTTTAAAATACTCTTCGATAGTAGCTCTACACCCAATATGAATTACTTTTTTGGGAAAAATGTATAAATAATTATTAAATTAAAAATAAAAACTAAATTATTATCTACGCTTGTGTTTAATCGAGTACTAACAATAGACAGTGTTACAAATAGGCGAAAATCATATCTGATAAGTGTATAATAAGTATAAAACTTTATAACAACCAAAATCACATTACTCCACTTCGAAAACTCTAAAAATATATTTTATTCATTTTAAGTAAGTTTCAAGCCCAAACTAAATCCATTATAATCGTGCACGTCAAGGAAGACCGCTTCTATTTATATCCCGCCTCAGACTTCCCCTGATATTTGGTTCAAGTTCACATCCCGGCAGTGCACCTTAGAAGCAATTTCCTACCCTCCTCGCGGTATACATATAAGGACTCGCTTCCCGCCAAAGCGCCGCTGTCGCTGAGCCGTCTCTCCAGCCAAGCAAGACTATACATATGCTCTGCTCGAATGAGGAATTAGCCCTCGGCATATTATAAATTCTAATCGCTGGAAACAAGCGGTCGCGTGTTTAGGTGCGTTTGTTGTGCCCCGGCACGGACTAGCGCGTGCTTGCAAAATCTATGCGAGCCTGCCTACGAGTTTATGAGTGTATCCGCGATGATCTGTGTGTATTTGTGCGGCTCTCTATGCTCGAGCATTAGAGTTGGACTTGCGAGCGTTGTATTTGCTTTTATTTCCGTTTTGCGTTTGTTTGCCCAGAGATGAAACATTAGATAGTCCGCCGAAAGATTGGCTGTATACTTCATAGCGAGCTTGAGTTAGTGCAGGTACGGCTGCATTATTAGACGATGGAAAGCGAGCGTTTTGGCTGTGCGGAGGTTTCTTTGGAGTTTAATAGGGGCGCTTTATTGATTTTGAAATGATGAGTCTTGGAGGTGTTATTATTTGAACGATTCGATTAATGGCTTGTAATTACGTTAAGTTTTTATCTAAATTATTATAGCTCAATAATTATTTTAATGAATTAATGATGAGTTTGTTTTTGAAACTCTAATTGGTAACGTTTTTGTATTTGTTTTTCTATTTTTTTCAAGTGTTATACCAGGAGTTGTACAAAGTTCAAAAGTAGGCAGCTTTTGTAAAATATTATTTTAAAATATAATGTTATTGCACAGGCTTTTTAATTTATAATGATTTATTATTTAAAATTCTAATAATTAAAATCAATTTTTTCAAAAGAAAATTTTTAACAAATCAAACAAAAGTTTTTTTAAGCATTTATAAAAGTGTAAAAATATTACGGCGTCCGACCAATCACAACTGTTACTACTGGTTTGTCAGTATGCAGGCCGTGTAAGACAATATCGCTGTTTTATTATTAATATTGTTTTTCATATTCTATTTGTATTTTTAAATTATGTCTTGTTTTAAATAAATTACGTTAAAGCATATTGAATATTAACATTTTATTTTGCAGAGTTTTTGATTTCACCAAACATCGGATGGAGGACGATCAATAAACATAATATATCACACGACCATGAATAACAGGATTTCTTTCCAATTAATATGTTTACAAATTATAGTCAAAAGCATAATTGCTGTGAAATATTTTATGTTATTTAAAAAAATTAATTAAACGCTTTATAATATAAAATTATAAATTATTTTATAAATGTTTTTTAATTTAAATAATTTCATGATTGACTTCGCTTGTAGTTTGGATATATGAAAATTATCACTATAGTATAAACATATTAATTGCAAAATGAATGAGATCCTGTCAATTATTCGACAGCATTAAATATATATACTTCAAGACAACTGATTTTATTTAAAAAAAAACACAAGCATAATATTTAAATGTTATAATGTGAGCTAAATAATCTAAATATGCATTTATCTGAACGTAACAAGTATTTTTAAATTATTTATATATTTATTATATCAAATTTATTATTATTATTATTATTATTATTTAACATTACACATTGCAATTTTAACGTTGAGGTTATTAGTTTCATTAGCGCTATTCTTTTCTATTAATTATTAAATTAAAAAAATAATTTTCTATTAAAGAAGTTTAAACTTTATTAACTTTTCTCAACCTTTTCTTACTTCATTGAATTTTTATCTCTTAATGTAAGCAAGTTTAGTTAACTCATTTGTAAGATTTCTGATTACAGGGTAAATACGAATCAATTTAGAAAAGATACTTCAACTTATTATATTAGTATGAATCTGTATTGATAACTTCTTTATGGTTGGTGATTTATTTCAATTCAGTATCTTACGGTAAATATGTAGAATAATAATATTTTATTTGGTATATAAATGTAGATTCAATGAAGCAAGGATTTGAAAAAAGAAATGAAATTTTTTTAGAGCAGTCGAGAAGTAAAAAGATAGAGCTTGTATAGAATGAAGGTTCATAATACAACTTTAAAATTACTTTATTTAATAACTTTGTTTAATTGACATATCGTACTTCTCCTAAAAATTTTTTCCTGTCACCGTATACTTTAAATTCATATATCAATTTAAATTCAAATTATAAATTTGAATTTAAATTAAATTCAAATTTATGATTCCAATAGTTCCTGTACTATAAAATTTTTAATATTTGTCATATTTTGTTCATTCATCTCAATCACTCGGCAGGAATCCTTCGATTTCTAAACAAGTCTGATTCCTCTTAACGCTCTCCTTAATTCTCTTCAACGAAATCTAAGCTCCCTTTTTGTCTTGAAGCACCTTAACTTGGAGAGAATGGCACGTAAGAAAGTAAGAAGAAAAACCTTTTGTGATTCCGAACGAGAACGACGAACCAATAGACTCTAAATCTGAAAGGGCAAAAAATCATCCCTCTTCGAGTAAAAAGGTAAGCTACTCTTTTATTGATTGGTTCTTTTTTGTTCGCTTATTGCAAGAGTAGAGTTCATGAGATAAATTATTTATTTCAACAAAATGTAATATTTAATGATTGAAATATTTACAGTCCAACAATGAATGATTTTAATAAATGAATTTATTAAAATGTTAATTTATACGTAGTACAAAGTTTATAATATTATTTGTATTTATTTATGATGTTAATTATTAATGATAAGCAAGGAAATGATGCAAAGCAACTTAATAATTTAGAATCTTTCTTCTTTTACTTTATAATACACGGAAAAAGGCTCCGACAAAGAGGAATCGTGGGATTACGTAAACAATAGCAGGCTGGGAAAACAAAATAACTGACATGCTTTCTCGTAAAGTGAATTTTGCGTATTTCCAATACTGGGTAGAATATTCACAAAGTACGTGAGTCAGAAAAAGTAGGGTCGTAAAGAAAATATAAGGAAACGGTATTGAGTAGGGTTAAAATTGAACTTCAAAATCACATGTGATACACAGAGTTAAAAAAACACTTACGTGAAGCGGTGTTGGCGTGTACTGTTATTTCTTGTGAGCGTTCGACAACAATTTGTAATGAATAAATTTGTGTGGGTATTGATTTATGAGATCCGAATTCGTACAATTCTAGGAATTCTGACTTTCTAAAAAAAAAAAAAAAATAAGAAAAAATACAAAAATAACGTTTTTAAAATGATAATGGATAAAATTAACAGAAAATTTTTTCTCTAGAATTTTAAATTTATCGAGAAAATTTAAGTACGTAAATGTATCCCTAATACTTGTTTAATTAAAAACTTCAGATCTCAATCTTTCCTATACATAGTAATGAATAAAAAAATTGCATAGGCTTTGCTTTAATAATTAAAACTACAATAAAAATAAAGTACATAAAATTATTATTTTATCAATAATGTTATTTAAAATAAAATATGACCTTTACTTCTATTAAAAATTGATTAACGTTAAGGGGTAACACCATTTGAGAAACCTGACTAGATCACTGCAAAATTATTTTCTGGGTAAAAGAAATAAATAATATCCTTAAATTATTTTATTATATATATCTTAGAATTTATAAAACATATTCCGATTAGATTTTTTTTATAAAATAACGACATTGTAGTTTTGTACACGCAACCTTGTTTTGTCAAAAGAGTTTCAACGTTTGTAGCACGTTTATATTTGAACCTGAAACAAAAAGTTTAATTTTTTTATCATTTGCATAATGCTAGAAATAAAAATAAGTTAATAAAATATACTAAAATATTTATAAAAAAATCAACTCTTATTAAAAAAAAAGCCAAAAAATTTTTTCATCCTTTACCTTTTGTAGGGCCTGTTCCATAAAGAGGTCGTCTATATCAGTATGTTCCTTTTTCCTTATTTTAAGAACGAGCGAGCGGCCATTTTTGCCGTCTCAGTCAGCAGGTGCTCCAACTACTTAACGCACAGGGCATCCAATTCCTTCGTAGATTAAAAAACTTCGGACCAGTTGTAATTGTTCATTACTTGCCTAATTCTTGTTACTGTAGCTAAGTCGTTTCAAAAATTCATAATGCAAAATCTGAAGATTACACGTCGAAGATTTTCTTTGTGCTGGCAATTCTTTTTTTCCGAATAACCGCACGATCGAGTTGAAGCTCTCGCTGCTATCTCTAAGTACATGAACAAAGCTTAGAATTTAATTAATTTAAATCCTTATAATTTTGAAACTTTGTTTACCGCTTAGATTAGCCGTACGTTGATTCGAGTTACACGGGAGAGCAGCGTCGCGATTTTCGCGCATTTTTGAAGCTGCCCCCTGAAAAAATTTTTTTTTCGCTATCAGACACATTGCATCTTAGTTCTTAACATCCTAAAGAGTAGCTTAACAATGAAAAAAAAATCGACTTTTAAACTCTGGAGTGGTGTTACCCCTTAAATACAATTTGAAAGTACAGTGGCATGCGTTATACATAGGTTGAGAAACAATCAGTCTATTGTGTTCTCTAAGAAACAATCGATAGTTATCAATCTAACTGACCGCTAGTCGTGAGTCATACAGATCATTCTGAATAAAAAGAAAATCGTGAAAACAAGGAAATATATACATAGTGTTGGCACAGTAGTGTTAACGTGTATAAAAAGAAATAGACCAACCAAGCAGTTATAAAAATATAAAAACTATCGTTAAAAAAGATAAAGTTGTCCGTTCTATCCTGAATACTATTTCTCGGCATTTAATCCGAAGAGCTCTAACTAGCACACAACAACAACCGTATATATACGAAACACTCGGAAGACGAAGGTCATATTGGAAGTGCATATATAGTACCTATATGTACATAACGGATCGGTACGAGCTTGCAGTCGAACATAGGTACATAAAAGGAGGATATACAACGACATATGTAAAAGATACGCAGGCAAACAGAGAGATAACTAGAGAGAGAGAGAGAGAGAGTACACAATAATTATTATATCGGCGGATCATTTAAAATCGTATATATGAAAGAAAAGGAAATTTAGCTTTTCTCCTTGGCAGAGGAGTGCTCGGTAATGGCGGTTATACCGGTGAGGGCGATCCCAGCTATGCTGGTATTGTAAGCCGGGCTCTCGTTCGGTATGTAGACCCCGATCATCGGCACCCGCCTCAGGACGGCGAAAAAACCCTGCCTGAAGCGCGAGTTCATCCAGCAGTAGATGACCGGGTTGTAGCAGGCGTGGGACATCGACAGCCAGTGCAAGCTCGCCCAGACGTAGGGCAGGCCCGGCCAGTTGATGATGCGCTCGTCGTTGTCCATTATCAGCTGTGAACAGGAAGTGAGATGGTTTTTTTTATATATGGGTTGGTCGGCTTGGTTTCTAGAATTTTTTTAAGTGAATTTTGTTGAGTTTTTTTTATATAGAAGTTGATTTTTATCTCGATGATTGCTTTGAAAATTCTAAATTTTTTCGTTGAGAAAAAGGAAGAACTTTTTTTTTTTATAGCTATGTTAAAGTTATTTTTATGATTGCTTTTAATAAATTTTTGATAAAAAAGGGATTTTTTACAGTGATAGGTATGCGAAAATAACGGAAAAATTTGTTTTCTAAAAGAAGTAAAAATTTTTTAATTTGATAAAGTTTTGTGTAGGTATGTCTACATTTGTTTTTAATTAATGACGTTGTACCTCAGAAAGAATTAAAGTTCGTCATATTAAAAATCCAAAAATAAAATGAAGATGTAATATATTTAAGCTTTTTTCAAATTTTTAGATCGCTGTAAATATATAAAATTTATTTAGAAATTATAAAAACAGATATTTGCAAAATATTTTTTTCTTAAATTTTAATTATGCCGAGTTTAATAATTACGAAGCTGGTTTGTAGTGGTAATACTGTGCAAACGGACTTCATTCGAAAATTAATTTAATATTAAAGGAGCCAGATTTGAATTAATTTAAAGTTACTTACATTAAATTGTATACTTAGCAAAAATTGAAAATTTTAGGATTTTATTATTTTTATAACATAAAACATTTTTAATTTACTTAGTTTCAATACCATTAATCTCAATTATATATTCCTGAACAAACAAAGAAAACAGCTAAAATTTTATTTCCACCGGACTTATAATTGAACTTTCATGTTCTCATTAAAAATTTGGGACATTTTTTGCTATAGCAACGTATACGTTTGCATATTTTTTAGCGGCAAATTACTCTATTTATCTGTACTTTAAATATGTTTTTGCGTTTATTTGAAAATAATTTCAATAAATAAACTTTCACAAAGTTTAGAGTGTTAGAGTGTTAATTATTTTTTTTATAAATTATAGAAAATTAATAAATAAAATTAAACAAGTTATTATTCATATGATAATTTAACATTTCTCTCAAAAGTAAAATCTATATCTGTAAGCAAACATAATATATAATAGCATTATAGTGATTTAATTAACCACATACGTGTGGAACTGATGAACGCTTTCAGAAAAACAGGTTGCGAATAATTTTGCATAAGGTGAATACAGAGTACAGCTGCCTAAAGCAGCATCAGTAAATCATATAGCGTCGTGTCAGGGAACAAGAAATCCTTCTTGCACGTATTTTCCATGCTCGGATTATCTTGCAGTTAACCTTATTTAGGTTTAGGAGGAATCGTTATTTTTTGGGATGAGGCTCACGTATAGTGTCGTTTAAAAGTTTGTCAAAAGTCTCGATGGCTAGATAAACTTAGCAAGAGTTCACGAGATGAATTACGGATTTTTCGAGTAGAAGTTGGTAATAAATAAAACTTACAAATTAGTTCTAATTAAGTTTAGGGTCTTACTTATTTGCGAAAGAAAACAGCTTTTTAACTATTAGGGAACTACTTGAAGAAAACTCAATTTTATTGCAAGAATAATTTTTAGTCTTATCAGCTAAAACTTTAAAAAGTATTTTGAGAAACACGAAATAAATAGATAAAAATGAAATATCTACGTAAAAAGTTTTTTAGAGTATTTTAATTATAAAATTGATGAAATTAGATCTTACGAGTATGCTAATCATTCTTCAAAAGTTTATTGAATTAATTTTGTTCTTTAATATGAAAGTCAATTATGTTGATCAATTTAGAAGCAAATCTTAATATTTTATAATAAGCAGCATCAAATTCGATTAAAAGAATAACTACCTCTATGTGAAAAAGTTGAAACTTTCAAAGAGTTTCAATTTGTTGGACCAATTGATTTTATCTAGTTTCGTCAAGTATATAAAAAAACTTTAAAACAAAAGTTACGTTACTCAAAAAATACAATCAAATTTGAAAATTATGCTATCAATTTAAAGCATATTTAATGGATAATAATCATTATGTCAGTAATAAATTAGAAATTTATTTTCAAATCAATGTTAAATAATTCATAGATAGTTTTCATAATTAATAAATTCATTCAAAATTGAATGATTAACTAATAATATAATGAACTATAAAATATAAATATGAAAATTATTTCCTAATTAAATTATAGTTAATAAATTTAAGCAGGATAGTACAAAAGGTTACCACATGTTTTGGTTCTTTATTAAGGGCACTCGGTAAGTAGGTAATATATTCTCTTTGAGGTAATAATTTTAAAATCCTCCAATGCACATATTAAAATCTTTTTGTAATATTTTAAATTTACATTATGGTAAAATCTATATTATAAGGGACTTAATTGAGTTTATTATATCATGGAATTTTTATGAAGCTTTATATTTTCGATAAAATCAATACTTTAAAGTGGTAAATTATTGAAATTAATCATTATTTTTGTAAGATCAATAAATAAAAATATAATTAAGGTTATTATTAAAGAAACATGAAAATTATTAAATTTAAATACAGTAATAATTATAATCAATTTCATCATTTATAAATTAAAAGTTGTTTATAATGAATTAATGTTTTTGTTAAACATTTTACCAAAATAGTTGCAAAATTGTTTTAATGTTCAAAATGAAGTAACATTCAAAAAGATTAATTTACATTAAATGAAATATTACAAGTTTAACGGCCTAAGTTATTTTTTTTAGGTAATATGCTTACATGTGGGATTTCAATTATTTTCTGAAGTATAACACTTTTCTAATAAAGAATTTATGAAAAAATATCAAGTCACTAAAATTCGCCAAATTATTTCTGTTAAAAGCATCTCGGTTAGCAAAGTTACTGTGAACTTTATAAAGTAAGCTAAGGTTTAAAGGTGGAATTCGCACGCAGGCATCTATCCCTTGGGCTCTTTAAGCAGTCTGCTTTTTTTTCAATTTTTCTTTTATTTTAACGTATATAAAAGTGTACTTGCTAACACGATACGAATTATTAAAATTGAAATTGAAATAAAATTCATTAATTTATATAGAACTCCTGTCGATTTTTTACTTATGTTTTAATACTTTTTTTCTATTTCAAACTTTGAAAGTTATTTCAAATGGTGGATTACTTGCAATTTTTAACAGAGTTTCTAGGTCGTTGTAGCTTACAAAGCTCACTTATTTTTCCATTTATACAATTACGTTGATAAACAGATCAGTTTTCGTGTTGAAAATAGCACTCTAACTTTCATTTTTTTTTTGCGTTCTAATTTCGATAAATGGAACTAATTCGAACTTTTCCAATTATTACATTATCAGTTTATCAAAAATATAAAAACCACAAAAAATAAAGCTTGACTCTAAACTAGGAACTTATAAAGACTAACAATATTAATCAGTCATGTAAAAAAAAATATAAAAATAAAAAAAAGGAGTTAATTTAAAAATTGATATAAGTGATGTGCAATCGTTAGTTACAACCAACACTCTCAAATGAAAGAACAAAATCTAATTAGAGATTAAATCGACGCCAAAGAACCATTAATAACTATAACCCATACCCAAGCGTACTTGATTTGTCCGTTTTACCCGAACAATATTTTACTCGCCCAGAATAATCACATATTTTTATCGAACTGAAATCCTTCTTTTTTCCGCCTAAAACCAAGAGACGCCCGCGCTGTAATTTCCACGCTCCGTACCCACACCCACAGCCGACTTGAAAAGATCCGATAAATCATATCTCGCCGGCTCGCTGCGGTTTCGCGCGTTCGGTTAACCCGGCTTTCGGAATTCCGGCCGCGCAAATAAAGGTATCGTATCCCTCGAATGTATAAATCGCGGAAGCAGTTGCGGCGGCCTCCCTTCTAGCCCCCCCTTCAAACCTACATCATTCGCCCAGCAATATAGAGCCGTTTGTAACATCGGCCTCCTCGCGTATATTTTAACTTTGTATTCCGCGGCGCACACTTAATCCAAACGATAATTCACCGCTCCCTGGTTTCGACGCTGTAACTGGGTTAACGAAGCGCGGCGCGATACATTTATTTATTATCGCCGGTAATTTTATCGGCGGGGGTATAATTAGCCGGGGCGAGGATCGCGATGGGAAAGGTGCCGGCTCCTCCCACCTCGCTGCGTCATTGCCAGCGCGGAGCTTGGAGTACAATCCATCACGGACTCGGCCGATAAAGCGTCTTTTTGGAGAGAGGGGCTGTAATCGCGAGCGGCTAGCTACGTGCCCTGCGTCAAGCCCGCATGTATGTAATGTCTTTCTAGGAGTCGCGGGATGCTATGAGGCTAATAAGCGCACGGCTTGGCGATATATATGAGGCGTTTATGGCCGGGAGCTGCGCGGGGGTGGCTGTGGAATGATGCGACTATGTCTGCGGGAGATCGTTTGGACGGTATAAAACCGATTAATGGCGGGCTGCCGTCGGGTTTGATCTGTTTTTATATTGTGGGGACGATAATTATTGGAGGGTATAGATCGACGCGATGATTAAGTGGCTGTAGCGTTGGGTAAAGTCGGACTAAGGATATTAGCGCGGAATTATTTTGAAATTTATAATAGTGGAGGGTTAGCTGGGTTTAGAGGAAGAATTGATGAAGTCTGTTAAGTATTTTAGAATGTTGAACATATAAGTGCACTTGTGTAGGGAGCAAATATATTTATAAATAAGCTTGCTATAAGAGAACTGGTTATTCGAGGTGGGTACACGCGAAAGTTTCTCCGAGGTCATTTGTGGTTGAAACTTATTTCTTTATTGTAAGGCGAGTACTTCAAAGATAAACTGAAACCCGTAACCAGAATAGAAGCGTATCATATATTGTTTAATTTTTTTTTTCATTTCATTAATTGATAAATTTCAGATGATAGGAGTCAACTATGTTAAAGTGCATCATTACTTATGTTATGATACTTTAAAAAAGCATGCTAAAAGAAAAGCGTAACGATCATAACATTTTTATTGAAATATAAAAGTCCTAATTAAAAAAAAATTACTTTTTTCTTAGCTATAAATAGGGTAAAATATGATTTTGCAAACTGTAATAGACTTATCCGACTCAAAAATCATTAAGGAATCTTCAGTTTCATTAATTAAAATTTAAACACAGCTAAAATATTTGGCATAAAGGCCTACTCATTTACAGCGGTTTAAGGATTTATGACTCAAAGTCAAATGCTCGGAATTTGCCTTCAAGAATTGCAATCCTTCATAAGAAGCTTTCATAGAATGTACTAATCAAAACTTGTTAGGCGTTTTAGAATTTCTCAAATTTAATAAATTTTTAAATGCTAAATTTAAATTGAATCATATTCATTTATAAATTAAATTAAAATTAAATGTTTATATTTAATTGATATCAATTAAATAAAAACGAGGGAACAATTTGCAATAATTTAATTTTTCTCAAAATCCTAGCTAAAAAGGAATTACTTAGTTTTTTCTATGCGATACATTTTATTTGTCATTTTTATATAAAAATAGTGTACTTCGATCCGGATATGCTACACACGGGAAAGATTCACTCTCTCCGCTCGGGTGAAATATGTCTCAGAAGGTAAATAATCAACTTACATACAAGTATCGAACTACATTTTATACCACGAGAGCTAAAAAATCATGTCAAAGTTGTGATTTTGAAGTTAAAGAGATATAAGAAATATTTTTTTTGTATTCCTTGTACCACATTTATTAGCTGGAAATTGTCGAGTTTTTGCACATAGAACAAATATTAAAAAATACTGTGTTAGAAATTATAGCATATTTAGGTTGCTAAATATAATAAAAAAGCATTGTCTTTTTCATAATATTAAACACTAATTTTAGCAACTCTTTATTTTTATCATGATCATTTAAACCGGAAATTTAAAGCTGTTAAAAATAATTAAAAAGAATTTTATTTGTGCTTTTACTTTAATACGACGTTTTTTCTTTTGCTTGCACGCTTAGTTGTCATACAATTATTACTTTTTCCGTTTTCTTCATCCGGTACAAAGTATAAGCAAACTGTCTGCTCAGTGCTCGTGGTGTAATTTTGTATTTTTAAAAAATAAAGAAATTGAATGTCACCAAGAAAGCATGAAATAATTACATTTTATATCTGTAACGTCATTTTTATCCTAATTGCGAATCTCTTAAAGGAGCTTGTCTTTTTCAATTTAGTGAAAGCGGAGCAAAGTTTCATTATTTTACGTTGTTTATGGAGGAGAGGAGAGTTCAGAATACGAGAATTAAATCTTATTATATTATATTATGAAATCACAGCAGCATTAAAAAATAATGCAATCTGTTGATGGTAAACAAAATTTCCTTATAGAAAATTAATATTTACTATTTACTGTTGATCAAGTTTATTTGATATATGATTAGCTAGAAAAGCATACTTTTATTCATATTTATTTTCTAATGTTGATAAATCTAAACTTAACACTCGATATTCTAATTAAAAGTTTTACACACTAATTCTCACAATGTAAATTCATTCTAGAGAAAGTAACTATTTGAAATGAAAATAAAAATAAAACTTTAAAAAAGAAGAAACCAACTTCTGCGTATATTGTTATTATCTTAAATCATAGCTCGAAGAAGTGTATACATAATGTAAAATAAAACAAGAAAAGAAATTTATTAAAACCGCAGTCAATCAAATACGTGATCTAAAGTTAAAAAGTAGTGGTAAAAAATTGACATCTTTAAAACTTTGTTAACATAAAGTACGTCTTCATGAAAAATTCGTACCAAGTTTTTTATCTGCTGTCCATAAAATTTACCGTATAGAAGGTAAAACGAAAGTGAGAATAAAAAGGATATTTAACTTAAAATTGTTGTGAGGTTATCGCAAAACGAAATTTTATGAAATTATTGCAGTCCTTGAATTTTTTATTTTAATTCAATATTTTGATTGTTAATTTTGGACATTATTAAAATCTTGTATTAAAAAATTGTTAAAAAATTATTAATCATTTCAAACATAAATCTATAGTTCATATAAATATTATGCTAGTAAAATCTAGTACATCAGACGTCCAATCGTCATTTTGAATGTCCAAATTTAAAATTTCGATTAGACACATCCAATTCTTTTTTTCTCTTATTGTACCACACCAAACGTAGCCTTATCTTCTTCAATAATCAAAACCGTCCAATAGCTTACAAACCCCGCTTACTTTCAGGTCACCAATTCGAATTTCCAGCCGAGAAAAAAGCGCGCCGTCACTTCAGCAACAAAGATCCTCTCCCTATCAAGATTTTCCGCGTCTCCCGCTACATATTCCCGGCGCAAAAATGAAGAGCGAAAAATATTGAGTTTCTCGCAATCGGAACTCGAGTCGCGCATTCCCGTGAATGCACGAGCACGCGCGTGAATTGAGAATCACCGGGCTCACTTCCGGTGGTTTTCGATTAGATTCGATTACCGTAGGGCTTGGGAATGGAAAAAGAAGAGCATCGATGACCCGCGGATATCGCGCGAGGAGCGTTGAATGGAACGGCCGGCATAAAGGCGCCGCCGCGAACAATCGAGTTCAAGCCGAGCGGCAAACAATAGGCTGCAAGTCGATCGCGAGGGCGGAACCCTCGTTAATGGAAAAAAAGAGGGTAGAGAGGGAGAGGAATACAAGAACGTCGGGGAGTGCGCCCGTTAATTTTTTCCCTAGCGCGGCGCGCGGTACCGTCGACTTACTTACGATGAGCACGTTGAAAGGCAGCCAGCATATCGTGAACACGATCACCACGGTCATCATCATTTTCACCATCTGCAACGAGAAAATGAAATAATTTTAGATAATGCTGGGTAATTTCGGGTTGGGATTGCTGGGGCGGCAGGGATTTTTAATGATTCTTTATTTGGGATTTAAATAAAGTAGAAACATTTTTATTTTTACGAAAATATTTTGTGATATTTGGGGATATATTAGTTTGTAATAATTGAAAATATTTATAAAATTTTACAAAGTTTTCTCTATTTCATCTCACTAAATAAGTGATTGATTAAAAATATTCAATTAAATCAACCTTTGGAAGATTGATTGAAATTTATAGGTATATTTTTTTTTAAAAATAAAAAATATAGTCAACTTTTGAAAAAGTTACCTTAAAGATTAAAATAATCATAAATACACGTACAAGCTTTGGTACAAACACGCACACATACATACACTCGTTTATTGCTATAATAGAGTATTGTTAAAAATCTGTTCTTGTACCAATCGATAAAAGGTTTGAATCATAAAACTTGTTAAAATTTTTATATTTTGTAATCAAAATTGTATAAGTTTTATTTTATAATGGTAAGATTTTTTCGACTTATAGTGGATGCTTTTTATTCTTACATTTTTATAAAAGCCGTAAGAAAACAAATTAGTTTTTAGTTTCTTTCTATTAAATATATTCGCAGACATAAGCAAATCTCATTCTTAGACAATCTGGACATGAAATGGGTTTAAACATGAGTATTTGAAAATTTTCTTATCCTTGATTAAGTTTCTACGCTTCCGCAAACCGAATTGCAATAAGTGACAATAAGTTGAATATCTATTTCATTATTTAATAAATAATTTTTTTGTTTTATTTTGGTACATCTATTTAGATTTTTAAAATATTTTATTTTTTAGGTCTTCTTTGCCTAATCGAATTTTGTTAGAGAAAATGGTTTGAGCTAAATTAGGAATGCTTCATCTAATAAAGTTTGCATTTAATTAACTTCGTTACGCTATCCAAAAAATAGCTTTTGAAAGTAAACAAATAAATTGCTTAAACAAAGTTAGTTTTATAAAATACAATATGCTTTTATTTTATAATTTAAAAAGACAAATAAAAAATTTGGTTCTATAATTTGAATGCTTTATTTAAAATTTTTATTGAAACATTTAAGTTTTCAAATTTGTCGAACAAATGTTCCAATAACTGCAGACAAATTTTAATCCATTTCTACAAACTTGAGCTCACATTCTCCACGACATTGAAAAAAATCGCTGCCAATTCATTGGCACGTAGCTTCCTCAAGATTAATTTATTATTCCTATATATATATTACATACTTTAAAAATTAAATATGTTTAAGCATATTTTTTCTGAGTCAAAGTCAGTCAAAACAGTATATTTTCTGAAACTATTCAATATTAGAG
>UELX01005023.1:0-15303 GCA_900480035.1 Eupelmus urozonus | reverse complement strand
AAAATTACAAGTCTTCCAATAACAATATTTACCATTCTCACTGGGAAAAGTGACTATAATAGCGCGTAAGAATTGTTTAAAAGAGGACCATATCTTGAGTTACGATAAAATATAGTAATTTTTGCTCCTTTTTTCTCTCAGTGTATACGTTGCGAGAGGAAGAGAGAGAGTTGTGCTTGAGTGGATCGTTGGCTCTCTCTCTCTCTCTCTCTCTCTCTCTCTCGCTTTTCGTCTTTTATCTCTGCGTGACGCGAGAGGAGAGGATGGAGCTGCCGCGGTTGATTAATTCCCGTGTAAGAGAGTCGATTTTACGGCGGCCCTGAGATTTGCGGGAGTATAATGCTTTTGGATATGAAAGTGATATTTGCTTGGGGGTTTTTTTTCTTGGCTTGGGATTAAAGTGGATTTAGCGTGGGTTGATGTGACGCTTGCGGAAAATGGTTTTCTTGATTTATTTGATTAGGTTTAGTGTATGGCTGTTATGCTCTTTAGATAATTTTGCTGTAGGGATAGGAAAGTTTATAGTACATTATTTTACAAAATTTATCACTCTACTCGTATATCATTTTTTATGATTATGTAGAGGTTTTTTATAATTTTGTGTTGGTAGTGGCTTTAATGATAAATAGAATAATTTAAATAAATAAGCTATTGTAATATTTCTAAAAAAAATTTTCTCAATGAAATAGTCAATCTGTATATTGTCAGAATTATTTTTTAATAAAATAAAAAAGAAGTTAAATTAAATAAGAATTTTTTTTTAGCAAATAGTTATTAATTAAAGGCATTATGCATGTTCAAATTATCATCTTGAATCCTTACTTATAAACAATACAATTCTATCAACTAAAAGACAATCAAAATCACGTTAAAAATTCAAACAACAAAGCATACGCAATCACAAGAACAACCTATATACCCACCAAATGCAAAAAAAAAACTCCTCTCACCCATACAAAAACCACCTCCGCACCAATCCAACTCCACAATCTCCTACATACACTTCGGCAAATTGAATGCGTGCGGTCACGGTCACTTAAGAATCAGCAAAGAGGTCCAGCGCATACACGCACCGACATAATTTTGCAGCTCCTCCGCGCACACATATACATACCCAAGCGCGTGCGCGCGCCGCGAGTTATTATGGGATTCAAGCCATGAGCTCGTGAAAACGTCTACGTGACCGAAATTCACGCGCAGGCCGCATAAGCCGCACGTAATCTCCCTTCGTCTCTTCTGTGGCTTGTCCACTTTTGGGAGACTTTCGGCTCGCCCCTGCTATATTCGCGTTTTTCCGCAAACTGTCGTCTATGTAATAGTCCGGGTGAAATAAATTAGTAATTAGCGGCGCGTGGGCGAAGGGTGGCTGTTAAATGCGAATTGAGTGAGATGGATTGCGGGTGGTTTTTTTATGGTGGGGTTTGGTTTAATGAGTGATGGAAGTGCGGTATGAAATTGCAGTGTTGCGTGGTTGTCGAATGGTTTTTGGGTGGGATAGTGATTAGGGAATAGAAGGAAATTGAAATGTGAGAAATTTATGGGTAATTATTATAGAAGCGAGTCGTTGCATAAATGTACATTTTATCAGAGTAGAAATTTAATTAATTAGATCTCACTTTTGATATTATATTTAGCCTTAAGAAATCTCTAAATAAAAAATTTATAAAATATAAAATATATCAAAGTATAGTATTATAATAATTATTTGATTATTATATTATCAATTATTCTTAAAAATTATTATATTATCAATTGATCTTAAATTTAATTTGAACATGTTAAAAACTATCCATTATAACTGTGCTTAAAGTGATAATTTTCATTTTATAAAAAAATTTCAAACATCACAGAACATTAACAGATGAAAAGCATTGAAACTTTAATCGACACATCATTATCTAAAATTCTAACAAACAAATAAAAAAATCGAAACTTCATCAGATAACGTCACAACCAATCTCACATCTCCCAGCTCAACCCCCACTGCAAGCCGAATTAACAGCCTATCCAACGCCTCGTTAAACCCCCCACCAAGCAACCCCCGCTCGGACTAAAAAATTAGCAACGCGCAAAACTGTTGCGCTCCCCTAAGCAAACCCAAAAGCTGCCCTACAATTCAAAAGCAAAGACTACATAATCCATAGTCCGACTCTCATAAAAAAGCCAGTGCACATGTCGCCGCTCGATCCTGTGAAGTGCGCCGATTGATATCAGCCGGCCCGTTTATACATATACATTATTTATATATAAAAAAAGGGCGGACACGTGCGCAGTTGATCGGTGCGCGCACTTTGTTATT
Organism: Eupelmus urozonus; assembly: GCA_900480035.1. Lineage (NCBI taxonomy): Eukaryota > Metazoa > Arthropoda > Insecta > Hymenoptera > Eupelmidae > Eupelmus > Eupelmus urozonus. The sequence goes on along the minus strand of UELX01005023.1, from coordinate 13,004 downwards.
GTATACTCGCTCTGCACTCGCGCCTGATGGGGTATATGTATGATGTGTGCACGCGGCTGCACAACCCCTTGCATAGTGCTCTGTGAATATGTCCCGAGGGACGAGCCATATGTAGGTCATGGGAAAGTTGAGGTGTGCGCATTTTTTCGACTGCTTTGTTTATGCGTATACTGGGAAGTGAGGAAGAAGGTTGGGAAGTTTTTTTAAAGTCGGTTAAGTGTTTTGCGGTTGCTTTAGCTATATGTAGTGGTACGCGCGTTATTATATATCTACGTGAACATTTGTCCCAAACAAAATCCAGCAATTACCAAAAAACCAAAAAACTCTCACCGTACCAAATCTATTTTAAACTCACTCATAGTATTACACATGTACACCTCAAAGCCATCAAGAGATTCCCATAAATCAACCAAAAAGAAAAAAAAAAGAAAGAGAGAGCCTGGGAAAAGGCGCGAAAAGCAACGTAATACTCATTCACACTCTTTTTTCGGCGTGAACTGACGCGCCGGCGGCTCGATTAATCACGAGAACCCAGCCGCGCTTGCTGGGCTCGGAATAAAAGAAGGCAAACCCGCGCGTGGCCTACGAATACCTAATGACTGAGCGAGCTCGATGCTCTTTGCGCTCGGCCGAAAAGAGAATTTATGCCTTTTGAAGCCGGGTGGCGGAGGATTCGTGGTGGATGGAGAGGCTGACTTTGATAATTATTTTAAATTTGACGGTTTTATTCAGTAGTGATTCTGGGAGTTGGATTTTTGGCGGGTTTAAAGGGATGGGGTTTGCGGAAGTGTATGAGGTGAGTTTTTTGTATGATAGCGATTAATTTTGTTGAGAAGGGTAGGAAGTAAATGAAGGCTGGGGATGAGTGAATCTTAAAACTGCATGTTTTCGAACTTTTTAAGAAACTTTGGAAACTTTAGTAGAGTGATAAATTATCTAACGATGACCTGATTACAGATCGTTTTACAACTTTACACATTTATCCATACCGAAACGACTAAAATCACGTAATAAAAATTCAATTCAAATCTAACTTGTCAAAGCTCAAAAATTACCGAACCTCCTCACCATTAATTATATAGACCACTGCCCCACTATAAACATAACCAGCAAATAACGTTCCGCAATAAACTTCCCATCTCTCCCTCCCACACCCCCTCAATTATTCATCCGACAATCAGCCATAAAACCGACCAACAACCCCGCGTCCAAAACAAACCTCCGAACCTTCCTTTTCCAAAAAATTGATGAAAAAACTTCGTTAAACCCACAGATAAGCTAGCATCGGCGCGAGCATTACATAAAAAATTCAAAAAAATAGCATCAGCACGCGCGCGCGGTAGCCAATCGGGATATATCCTGGGAGTCTCGCGCAGACAATGGCCAATAACCCGGAGAGAGGTCGACGTCGTTGCCACCGCCGCCGGCGGGCAGACAACGCCGCCGGCGGCGGCGGCCCTCGAACCTCCCCTCTCGTGTCTCTGGCGTTCTTTTTTCCGCCTTTTTGTTCCTTCAAAGCGAGCGCGCGCGCGCGGCTGCGTGGGTGGAAAAAAATTAGCGAGATAAGAGCGCGCGCGGTTTGTTAATTTCATTGGCAGATTTTTTTAGAGCGAGGTGCGGGTGTGGAGGTTTGGTAGGGGCGGTTGTGAGGTTTAATTGTTTTTGCTGGATTTGTGTTAATGATATTGCGAAGGAAATTGTATTAATATTACAAAGAGAAAATGATGTTACGAAGCTAATTAAATTAGTTTTGCTCCATTATTTCTTGTTTAAATTTTTTTCAATTTATTTATTTATTTTATTTATTTATCAAAATATACGGGCTAATGAGCCCTTTTACAAAAATTTGTAAAAGATCAAAAAAGGACAATAAAAATAACAATATTAATATGAAATAAAACAGAATAATAACCTTGATAGACTCAATATTGCGCAACGAAAGTTTTTAAATAATATTTTTATTTGAAATTTTAAAAATTTTTGTTCGCAAAATTTACTTCAATATAATAACTATGAAATATTACTACGTATCAACAATCAAGCTTGTTTAAATGAAATTTAAATAACATGTACATCTAATAAAAAATTGCGAGAATTTACATCATATGCTACAACAGTAAAACTATACTTACTCAAAATAACTAATTTCCAAATATTACATAATCAGAACCCAAAGTATTAAATTCCAACGAAATCCCTTAAACAACGAGCGTCAACAGTATCCATAAAATAAATTTCTCAAAAGCCCTCAACTAAACCACAAAAGCAGCCAATATCCAACTCCCCCACTTGACGCTGGGTGCGTCTGCACTCCAACCGTACTACGCGTAAATACGCATAAAGTCCTCCCATACAGCCGCACACGCACGCAGCTACTGCGCAGAAGAAGAGCGCTCTTGTCTATACATTCACGCGAACAAAAAGGGGGAAAACCCTGGCGCTCGATCGGGACGAACAATGGCATCAGGAGCAGAGCGAGAGCATCTTCTTCTTCTTTTTCCACTCGCGAGGAGGTGTTTCGCCTTTAAAGGCGGTGGCCTTTGTCAATTTTTTCTTTTTCGTTTTCTGTTAAAGCGCCGCGCTGCTCTTTTGATTTTGCCTTTTCCGCGACACACGCGGGCGAGGGAAGAGCGAAATGCACGAGTGCTTTTAATTCTCCCTTTGTTTCCTTGGCAGCCGGGGGTGGCTTTTGGCCGTCGGGGCTTTTGCATTCGCGGTCGGTTGACGCGCGGGGGCCGGATTACGCGCCGAGTGTTTTCCGTTCCGCGCGCGGGTTATTTTTTAATTTGTAGCTGCGGGTTTTAAATGCGTTATAGTTGGGCTTGCGTTAGGAAATTAGCTTGTTTACTTCCGTGGCGTTGGATTTATTCAATTTCGCGCTTGGCGTGCTTGGATTTTTAATGTTGCAGGAAAAAGGAGGTAGTTATAGATAGTGAGAGAGTTTTTAGTTAGTGCTTGTTTAATTATTTGTAAGAAACTAAATTTAATTAATTAAACTATTATGTACAGGATAAGCTTCATAATTCAGTTCTAAAAGACTTTTTAAGCCGATAATCGAGACGATTTTTTCACTTTATTCGAATAAATTAGCCGTGCAAATTGGAAATCGGATTTGGTTTCAATTTGGAGCTCTCGTGAGTTATAGTCTGTAGTACGTTTGCATTACGAATTTTCAGCGCTCGCACAAAATTATAATTGAAACTAAATATGTGCAGACTCGAATACGCTATCATATTTCAATTTGGTGTGGAATTTTTAACGTTACCGGTAGCTGGGAATACTCAAAAATGCAACAGTGAGACCGATACGTACCTGAAACAAAAAGAGAAAGAGAATGTTAAAAATTTATTTTTAAAAAAATTCTTTTTTGTATATACTATATGCGTTTACGTAATCTGTAACTTACAGAAACACGAAACGATTTTAGTATAAATAAAACTAATAAACATGTCCACACCCAACATAAACTATCAAACCACAAACACACACCCACCCAACATTCCCACCAAAAGCAACCCAAAACCCAGCTCCAAAAAACCTCAAAAATATTCGAAATTCCAGCGCGTCTTTTGCACTCTGCGTACTCCACGCAGAAGAGCTGCATTCCGAAAGCAGCGTAAACACGTTACCGTCGTTACACTTGAAAAAGCAAAAAAAAAAAAGGAGGAAAGAACCGACAATCCATTCACACTGTAAACACCGGCAACAGTCGACGAGCCGCGCCGCGCTGAGCAAGTTATTACGGAGCGTTTTGCGCCCGTGTGTGTGTGTATGTGTGTGTGTGTGTGTAGAAGCGCGGAGAGAGCCCGCAGGTGACGAGGAAGCCCGCACGTGTAATTGGCGCGCGAGCAGAGCACGAAAATTGTTATCGGGGGACGGAGCTCTTATGCAGCCGGCGCGCGTTCACCCACCTGCTCTCTTGCTCTATCTCGTGTGTGTATGTGTGTGTGTGTGTGTGTGTGTGTGTGTGTGGGTTTGGGCGAAGCCGTTGACTCCAGGAGGTTTTCATTAGCGTGTGGAGCTGTGGATATATCGACGTTCTCGCCCGTTGAAATTCCTAGGATGAGGGAGTGTTGGCTGTGGGTTTGGAAGTGCCGCTGGGTTTTGACAGGGTTGTGAGTTTTTTATGAGCGGGGTATGTGAAAATGTGTAGGTGGAAGGTTGGGTTGATGTTTTTTGGGTTTTACTGTACACTAAACAACAGTTTAGTGTGGATAGTTTGGTGAATTTGGATTTACGTGTATGCTAACGGTCTTTCCATGCTTTTGATAACAGAAATTGATAAATCGTATTCTAAAAACATTCGAAATACTGATGATTTTAGTGTAAAACTCATATATTCAATCATTGATACATCTAATTATACAATTAACACTATCTTCTTTATTCATTCCTCCCACTACTCCATCAATTCCAATAATTAACGCATAATACCTCTTTTGAAAAAGCCTAGACCTGGGCCATATATGTAAGAGCCTATAAACGTATCTACACACTTATTATACAAATGGCCGAAAGGAACTAAATGATTCCAGGAACTTTCACGCACATAACCACTGAAGTATGCCTCTAAAAAAATACACAGAACAGACTAATTCACTTCACCTCAACCTCCCCCACTCGCTAAACTCTTTCCACTTCTTATCACACCCACGCACAAACGCAAAGTCACCCACACTCTCCTATCTGTCCCTGACCTTACAACCAACCCTATCACAGCCGCAGCACTTAAAACCAAGAAAGCGTCAACTCACATCCCAGCGCTTCCGCGGCCAGGACGGAGCCACTTCCGTTCCACTTTGCGCCGGTGCTGCCTCCAGGGAATGCAAATGGCGCAGTCGGCCGAACAATGAGCGACGATGATTTGTGTCCGGTGCACGCGCGGAGAAGCGGGAAAACGACGGATCATAAATCAGGTTAGATCAAAGGCTGCCATATAACTCCCGGGCTTTTCGCGCGCGACTCGCTTTGTGCCCTCTGCCTCTATTATGTCCTGTCTTTCTCTTTTGCGTCCTTCAGTTTCGTCTCCTTAAAGGCTTGCTTCTCGCTGCGCAAATGTTCGTTCTTTGAAAGTAGAGAGAGGAGCTTTAATTTTGCTTTTGGGCTATGTGAGCGTTAGGTGTTTTGTGTCTGCGGGTAAATGGTCATTGTAATGTTTAATTAAATTTTTTTCGACGAAATTTTTGTTTTTGTTCAATTATAAGTTCGGGCAAGGTTATTAAACGTTTTAGTATTTGCAACGTTTTTTTAGTTAATTAGTGAATGAAAGCCTTTTGATGTAACGTCGAAATTTCCTCAATGTTTATTCTGCAAATTTCAATGAAGGTAACTTCGTGAATGACATTGCCAAACTTCACCAGCGAAATTTCCACAATATAGTTTCTTGCGTTCCATTTAAGAACTTCAATTAAAACTGACTTATTTAACGTAATTGCTTAACGAGCCCGGAATACGATTCCACTTACAAAACTTTACAAATTCGCACTTCACGAAGTTTCCCCACCCTTCGATAATACATAAAAAGCATCTCGCCTCGTAATAAGAGCCGAAAAAATTAAGACGCCAAAAAGTCGGCACTTGAGCACTTTAAATAACACCAGACGCCGAGGCTGAAAAATATATACACAGCCGAAGAAGGCCAGAGAGAAAAAAGACAGGACGAATTCCAGAAAGCAATTGAGATTTCGGGACCTGTTTTCCCGCTCCCGCTGGGCTACCTACAGGTCTGGACAAATTTTTTTTTTTTGTTCCCAGTACAGAGGCGGACTCGTAACGCTAAGCTCGACGGGCCGCGCCTAATTTATGAGGGAGGTTCCGGCGATTGCATAAAGAGCTGCCTCTGCGAGCGCGCCCAGCGTTACAGTTGCTTTTTGTTTTTTCGTTAATTCTTAACGCAATTGTCGCTTGCTAATTGGCGTGGAGCTGGATGAACTGAGGGGGGTTAGTGGGGGGATGTAATTAATTCGAAAATGCGACGTGTAATAAATTACAGTGGTGTGTGAGCAAACATTTAATTCAATGTTTGTGTTAATGTATTTATTAAATATGTTTATTTTTGTTTCAGAATGAAAATTTGTTACTTTATTTGGGTTTTATAATTTTTTTTTTTACATGACGAATGCCGATTGTTTTTACAATATTATACCAATATTTTATTTGTTATTAAGAAACTCTATTAAGAATTATATTTATTTTGTTAAATATGTAGGATGAAATTTCATTTTTACCTAATCTTAAGGAAATCACTTTTTGTTGCAGGCAAAAAGAGAATTAACAAAAATGAAACGAGGTGCGCCTTGAAGATTTCGAGAGAACTTAAGGAGCTCTCGAAAATTCTAGTGACGAAGGATTTGAGGGATTTTCTGGCCTGGCTATTTTCTCCTTCATCATTCTCGGAAAAATCTCTCTTAAGATCCTCCATCAGAAGCTGCACTTAAGGTTTCTATTTTTCATAGATTTAAAATTTTAGTCTTTTAACTAATTGTAGAATCGTGTCTTATTTCTCTATTCTCTTCCAAATCATAAACTTAATTTAAAAAGCAATTTTATTATTGAGCAATAACTCTTGCACTTTAGCAACAGCACACAGTAAATGTCAATAAAATTTATTACCCTTAAAAAAAATATACGTTTTCAATTAACTTTCTCGTAACGCGCAAACTTTTTCCGACATATTTATTTATCGCTCACATGTATAAATAAATCACACAAAAAATCGAAACTTTAAAAACATACAGTAAAAATCCCACCGCCAAACGCTACATTTACAATTCAACCTCGCGATTCATTTTCCCCTATTCCGCACAAACATTTACTTTCAAATTCGAAAACGCTTTTCTAACATCTCTGGATTTTTCGAGCTTATATAGCTGACTGTGCGAACTTTCACCCTCCAACCCCCCGCGTGCGCCAAAATACCGAGAGGTGCTTAACCTCGTCTCTCTCGTCTCTCTTTATTTCTTTGTCTCCGTTCTTCCTTTTTCTCTATTTCTGTCTTTCTCTCTCTCCTATGTCTTCCTTATTCTCTTTCCCTTTCCCTGCTTCTACGTTTTGCTCTTTCTCACCCTTGGTGGGAAAGTTTAGAGTTGCAGTCGGCCATCAAGACTTCAAAAGTTGAAACATATTCGGTTTACCTTTTCGGCCGCTCGCTGAATAATTGTGTTGCAGTTTCTATAGTTGGACGTCGCGCGGGGTGAGTTTATAATGAAAAAGTTTTTCTGGTTTATTAGGCGGGTAATTGATAAGCGAGCAGCTAGATACTTAAGCTTGCACTCAGCGTATCTAAAATCGTTCTATAAAATTTGAAAGCTTTTCAATTAATGCGTAAAAATTATCTTTACTCGCGCGTAAAACCGCGCCATAAAAAAGGCTCAGCGGGCATTAACGAAACAGCGGAAAGCCATTTTTATCTCGAACCACACATACACGAAGCCGCGCTTCTCCGACAAATCACGAGATTTTTCCCTCTCTCCCCTTACGAGTCCCTTAGGACAGCCACTCCTTGGCTCATAAAACCTCTGCACCCTTTGCCTCAAGTACCACTAGCTCAGCAGCCTCCAGGGCACGAGCGGAGAAAAAATAAGAAAACGTATCGGCCGAAGGTGCGTTTTCGGTATGGAGGCATCACGGAGAGGGGGGATAGCTTCCTTTGCGTATTTTCTCGCTCGTTGGCTTCTCGCAGCCACTTCCGGCTGCCAGCTGCGGGACGCTACGCTGGGGGACAAAGCCCTGAGCGAGTATAGGCTGAATTTTACGTGTGAGCGTTGTTCCCGATGCTCGATAAAATTTTTCGAATGTCGGGCGTGTTTTTGATGCTTTTATTGCGTTTTGCGTTTATATAGAATTTCGGGAGCGGGATATTATTTGGTCTTTTATTGAATTTTGATGCGCGAAGGCTGGGAGATGCATTTCGCTCGAGGAATTTTTCATTATTTTTTGAATAGTTGAATGAATGGCTGCGGTAAACAATGGATTCTGCAATGAAACAATAGATGTTGCATGAATTTTAGAAATGTGGAGAATGAGCACTATGCGCAAAATTATAACGGGCTCGCGATATTGTTATTTTCAATTCTTTCATACAGTTTTATCTTTTATAAGCACGCGATTCATTGTAAAATTAATGTATTATCAACTTGCATATAAAACCTACGAAATAAATGAAACATTAAACCCCATAAACAATGAATATTCCATACACCGAAAAACAAAAAACTTTCAACAAATCACACAATCCTCACCACACCAACGCCACAAAACTCTCTATCATCTCCCAAAATTTGTTCCCAACAATTCCAGACTCATCAGCCCACCACTACAGCCAACCCCCCACGCTCCAGCAATATTCATCTCGGCAACTCCGCGAATCGATGAATAATTCAGCGAGCCATCGGCATAAATTAAAAGTCGGCTCTCGCGACACAAAGGAGCACGCAAATTTTCCGCCGGAATTAGTAAACGAAAGCGACGAGGAGCGTTTGTGTATACACGCTCGCGGTCCTCAGAAAAGAGTAGCCTTCTTTTTTTATCGTTTTGCGCATTTAGCTGCGCGCGTGAAACTGAGCGCGCACAAAGGATGAAAGGGTTGAGGAGAGAGGAAAAGGCGCGTGAAAGCCGGGAATGAAAGAAACGCACTTACGGGTAAGCTGTGGCTTGGGTGTATGTAGGTGCGAGTCTTGGGTTGTTGTTGTGTAGAGCTGCTTTTCGAGGTGTGTATGAGAGAGTCTGGCAGATCGGTTATTTACGCGCGTGCATAATTTATTTAAGAAATTTAAACGCTCGTTACTGGGGTTTATAATAATAAAGCGCTTGCTGCGGTTGGTGTGTGGGGGACGCGATTTGTTGTAGTGTAGTGGGGTTTAAATGAATTGAATTATTAAATTCAAATTAAATTTTCGTTTTAAAATATAACAGTTTTAAAAGTACAGTATTACATTGTTGAGTGTATACATTTTTAATAATTTTGAAAAAATCGTGACACACTTTAACTATAATTACTATAACCGCAATTTTAAAGAAAAATAAATATTAATTTTCATACCTTTGCAAACTCATACTCAAAAAAATTTCCATATTCTTAAAACGATCGCATCAGCAAAGACGAGCACTCCACATCCCCATAATATACCAAACCGCGCGCTCCAGTTCGTCCTCTCATTTATTTATTTAAAAGCCAGGAGCCCATAAAAGAGCCGGCGGCCGTGAAAGAACGCGCTCACATAAAAATGGGGCATCATACACCAGAGTATAAACCGACTCGGCTTAAAATAAACGAAGCGGCACGCGCCGGGAAAGTCAGGCGCGCGTAAAAAAAAAAAAAATTTCGAAGGAAACGCGCGGCATAAGGAAGCCGGCCCCGATCCTCGCCTCTCTTCCTTCCTCCGGTTTAATTTTAGAGCGCGTCGCGGGGCACGTGTTTTCAAGTCGGATCCCTATCGCGACGGATTATACGCTTCGGGCTCTTAGCTGTTATCGTGGAAGCGACGCCGGGAAAGCCGATCTTCAAAGCGCCGGCTTTCAGCGTCGATTGCGCGTGTCTGTTTGTATCGGAGGACAGCTATTTTTTCGATGGGTTTTAATGGAGAATTTTATGTTGAGGTTGAGATTTGATTATGGGTTTAGGTGTGGGTGGGGGATTAGCGGTTATTGATTTGTAAGGATTTGTTTATTGAGGGGTTTTACGGTGTTGGGATCGTAAAAGTTGCACGTTGGGAGAGAAATGATTTGCGGTTTTTTAATAAGGAAGCGTAAATGTTTAACAGTCTTGTCTTATTAAAGCCGACCGTTACTGCGCGAGCTACAATTTAATTTTATCAAAATATCTTGTGGATTTACATAATTGTAAATTACGGCTTGTTCATCATGTTTAATCTTCAACATCGGGTAAATCATTTTAATAGAAGCCGGCGACCAGTTTAAAATTCTTTTGCAAAAATAAAATTTGCCTTGTAACGGTTGTTTAAGCGCTTTAAAAATTCTTAGCGCAACGAGATTTATCGGCGACCCGAAATTCGAAAATGAGAAAAACGACTGAAAGCGTTATGTAAACTATGGTCTAAATACAACTTATGTTCTAAATACATACTCGGTGCGTGTTTAAGGAAATTATCTGTTTACTGGATTCTGAAGTAACATATTTTATCGCGCATAACGGAAATTGTAAATTTAAACAATACTGTTACGGCTCGAGTGAATTTAAAATTGCTAATTAAAAATATCTTTTGCGGTTAAATAAACCTAAAGTATTTTTACAATTTTTTGTACTTCCTTTTCATTATATTTAAAAAGAATTGAAAATAACCTTCATTATTGATAAATTACATCACAGATGCTCAAAATACCAAACAAACCCATAAAAAAATCATTCCCCCGCCCTCATACAAAAAAAAGTTTTTCATACATCCCCATCAGAAAAAAGCCTCCATACAAATCCAGATCAAAGCAAGATTAATGCACTTAGAAGCCGCCTCATACGGGAAAAGCGGATGTCCCAGTGAAAAAGAAAAAAAAACGAAGCGGGCCGAGCGAGTGATAAAAAAACACGGTTAAATGAAGCCGTTAAATTAACGCCGACGCCTCGACACTTTAAGGAGAAGATGACGCAAGGGCAACGAGAATCATCGCGATAACGAGACCTTCCTGTCTCTCGAGAACGGGGATATTTTTATATATATATACGTGTACCTCCACGCCCTTTCCTTTCTCTTGTTCTGCGGCCTTCTTCGATGTAATGAGAGGACAGAGACGATACCGTGGTGGGGATTTCATATTTATGGGGTATGCATTGTAAAATCGATGATTTATGGACGAGCGGTTAGTGGTTATAATTGTTCTGGTTTATGAGTTTCGGATCGGTTTACGGCCTCGATTCGTCTTTTAAAATCTCGAGCGCTCGGTTCTAAGTTTGGACTGCGAGCCCTTGAGAGAATAATGGAGTCGGTGGTACTTTAGAGCGTAATGGAGAATATTTTGTGCTCTAGTTTTGATTTGAGATGAAGTTTTTCGTTTTATAATTTTTTAATTTTCGATACATAATTTTTTCGTAATTTTAATCAAGTTAATTTTGTTATTGTGAATATGTTATAGTATATAAACATAAAAAATAATCAAAATCTTAAATTTTCCTTGATTATTAATGTAATAAATATAATAGAAATTTATATTTTTTTTCAAAGTTAGATAAATGAAAAGAAAAAAACGTGCCCTAGTTCTTTGCAGAGAGCGATACCATCTAAGCTAAGAAATAATTGATGCAGTCAAAGAAAATAATATGTGAAATTATTATTAACGTAAAACTTTCATCATCAGCAGTATTGATGAAAGTATAATGATCGGCCATTGAAAACCTGTTTTATCGAAGGGCAATTACAATTTTTTATAATTTTATCATTCACAAGCTCAGAGTTAAATTTAATTTACAGTTATAATAATTTAATCATTAGGTTTACTTAAGAATGTTAATATCGAAAAATTAACCACGGCAACTCTAAATTTCCCAATACGATCTGTTAAATCTGCAAGAGAAATAGCGTTTTTACTCTTTCCTTTCAATGAACTAGTCAAACCACCTTATCTTTCTTGAAGGTGTTTTTTACTCCGATATTTAATTTCAGTATAATTGAACGAGAGTATAAATTATACAGTTTTACCATTTGAGAAGATTTAATAAATTTATTTTTATCTGGATTTATCTTACGATTATTCAGTTCATTTTTTGATTCTGCATATCCAAAGTTTATTTTTAAAACAAAAATTTAACATACGTTTAAAAGGTTAATTTATAGAGTGCTAAAGTAGTTTCGTTAAATAATTTATTTATGTAAATTACAGCTACGAAGTTTAAGTACAAGGACGTTAATTTTCATTACTATAAATAATATCTATTTATACATTCAATGCTGCGAGAAACCATAAATTTTCGCCTCTCTATCTATCTTAGAGCTAAAATATTTGTTTCACTCGACCATTTTTTAAAAAAACTTTCTCTCACAGATAAGTTAGTCTGTGTCTTCTTCGCGTTCATCCTTGAGCCGGAACTTTTTTTTTTCACCGCACTGTCAGTTTTCCTCCGCATCTCTCCCGTCGGGTTATAAAAAACAGACGCCGCTACTGTAGATATTTTCGAGACGTTCGGTACTTTTCAATTTTTTTTCACTCTGCTTCCTGATGAACAAAGCGCGGGTGATTTATGTCGGACAGAAGTTGATTATTTTTCTCCCTTTACTACTGATGCTTCTTTAATAAGATGATATTAATTCTACGATGGTAAAATATTTACCGGGCTTTCTTTAGTGTGATAAATTTCTATTAGTTTAAGCAGTTTTTTCTAATCATTTTTGTTGAATAGGAGTGATTAATAGAAATTGTAGAAAATCTTTATAAAAATTGTATATTATTTCTTAATAGAATATTGATTTGGATCATTTTCCGTTCTCAATTTACGAAATAAAACGCAATTCTTTCTCTATCACTATTTTTCCTTCAAATAATCAATTGACCATAAATTAACCAATATTCAATCGTCGACACATTTAACATTTAATTTTTATACGTAGTTCCACGTATCGTTTTCTCGGTATAGAATTACATTATCAATGAACCTTCATTTCCCTGATCAAAAGAAACTTGTATTCATATATATTCTTGCCTTTATGCTACCTTTGACTCGCTTGAAGAGCTCGCATCCTGGACTCACTTTGTGGTTTTAACGTCGGATCTGGAATGGACTCGCATGTGCATGTACATTTTGTTAAGTCAATCAGCGGAAGCAAAAGGAGGGTTTTATTATATACTGACAACTTCATGTCTACAGAGGGATGAGTTTTAAAAGCTAACGTTTACATAAATGTTGTACGTTTTTGTTGCCTTCGATGTGCAAAGTGAAAAGCTACGTGATGTTTACGTTTTTCAAAATATTGTAGTTATGAATACATTCAAAAAAACTGTTTAACTTTAACTTTAAAATACGTAATATTTATGGGAAGTATATTCTAACGATTTCACAC
>UELX01005022.1:0-15304 GCA_900480035.1 Eupelmus urozonus | reverse complement strand
ATATATATATATATATATATATATATATACACACACACGCACACGCACACACATATAATATGTTCTATATGCGTATATCATAATTATAATAATAATGAAGTTTATAGGTAACTATTTTTATTAGCTAGGTATTTTCATTTTATTATTCACTTAGTCTTAATAAGCTAAAACGGTACTCATGTCATTGCATCCATAATTTTTCATTTTTCTTTTTACTTTGTTATCTTATTAAGGATTGATTAATATTCTCTTAATTTCTTTATTTTTAATAATTATTATTAATCAGTAAATTTTTCTCCATAAAAAGTTATATTTAATCATCATCTTTTTAATAATTATATAGTTATAGTTAAGAAACACGCGAGGGAATCTCTATACACTTGAATCTTTAACGCGACCTTAGGGCACATGTGCATACTTCGCTTACAATGATATTTATTTTTAGTGAAAATTGTCAAAAAGCATTAACAAATTATAATCGCAAAAATAATAAAAAAGAGAAAAAAGCACAAAAAATTGAAAAGAACGTCTTTTATTTTATTGTATATTTCCGTTGTACTGTCGAAAAAGAAAAATTTATCAACTGGTGTATATAATTCGTGCAAGCATATATAGATTTCACTTACATGGTTTAGATGTCAGTTTTCTATAAGGTATGGTTACCATAAGAGGCGTACAAATAATTAAATTCAAATATGTATCTACGTATGACAGTAAGTACAGTGCATAGGACTCGCTTTTTTTTAAATGTATATCTTACCAGCTGCGCGCACGGTTTTGTTATTTTTTTCTTTTCACAGTACAGATTGCCCTCAGATTATTGTGGTTACCTTGGATCCGCTTTGCATTTTCGAGATAAAGATTTCACGTTTTAATTATTTCAGTTAACAATTTGTTTGTTTCTTATTCTTAATCCATAACATTATTATTAGTTTTATTTGCAATTCAATTACTCATTACAATAATTTATTGTTACTTATTATTATTATCATATAGATTTTTTTTAAACACGTACAACAACTTTAACAAATGCAACAAATCGCGTAATTGGGCGATCGGTAGACTCAAAAACTTCTATAAAGAGGAGCTGCAACGTCGATTAGCTGGAAGAAAGTGCAAAGCGAACGAGGTTTATCGATAAAGTCTCGAGTGGCTTACAAAATTAATTTACAAAAAATAATGCGTCCAAAAATGGTCAATGTTTATTAATATAATAATAATCGTAATACTAATAGACATAATATAGTAATGAAAAAAATGTTAAATGAAAATGTTAATTATTTTATTAAATAATAATAAAAAAAGGATTACGATTATTAAAAAATATGTAATAATATTAAAAATAACATAAATAAAAACTTACATTATAAAATCGAGATTGGGAGGCCCAATCAACGTTCTCCACGGAACCATCGTCGACATATTATTAAAACGTTAAAAAATTCACGGCTATACGAGGTTAAGGAAATGCATTAAAAATACAATATGAAAAAATAAAAATAAAAAAACAAGTTTGAGAAACGTTACATACAGCATCACGAGGAAACGAATCTCAGTGCAAAGTTCTTTTTAGCAATGTATAAAATTGGTTAGTATAGCTTCAGCAGCCCCATAAGTTTGCAAGAGGGGTCCCAATTCTTTTATTCTTTACGAACCTTAATTAATTTAATCATATTTGAGTAGATTTTCTTTATCTAATTAAACGTTTAATATATTAATTGCTTTGTAAATAAAAAATTGGCAGAGAAAAATTAAAAATTACCTCCCTGAAATAAGAGGTTGTATAAGTACATTTTGCTCATTGCAATAAGTTAGAAAAAAAGTACAGATTTCTGAGAAATAGGCAATGGTAAAAGATATATACGCGATAGTTTTACTATCTTCAGTCATGTTTATATCATCGATAAAAGTCATTTAGAAAAAGTGATACAACAGTTAAATTGAAAGTCATGAAAAATAATAATTTTATATATATATATAGAAAGATTTTGATCCGTAGCTTGTTTGCTGCTTTATAGTCTGGCTCATTTCGAAAAAACCAACGCGCTTTTTTTTTTATTACAGTAAACATCTTATTATGGTCAAGAGAGTGAGTTATTGCATTTATGTATATCTACAAATGTTTTATTTTTTGCATTATTTCTTTTTTAATTTTTCGTTGACATTTGTATATAAAAATAAGTGAACTCATTAAGTTTGACGCGCTAAGCGCATCGTGATATCCGTATATTTATACTTTTTTAGCGTAAAGTGAGTGAATGTATAAGGGGAGAACCGATTGTCAATATGACAGACGCATTCACATCCAAACCCAGTTAAAGCAAACAGACAAGCAGAACAGGCAGGCTAAACAGGCAGGATTTTTAATTGTTACTTTTAACATTTATTTTATCTATATTATCGTAGTAGCAGTATCACTGAATTTCTTGGAATAATTTAGAGATTTGTTGCAATAAAGCAGCAGGGAGTAAAGCAAGGTCTTATAATTCTTAATGCTTCCTTTTCGATTTGCAATAAATAGAAAGTAAGAGTGAATAAATAGAGTGAAAAATATTGATGGCGTTAAGTACACATTATTCTTCTTGAACCACAAGCAAAATCATCCCCCATTATAATGTTTATACTTTCATGCAGAAATACTTTGGATGAGGTAAAATAAGCTGCATCTTGTGACAACCGATTATCACTTAATTCAGTATTTTTACAACTGAAATAGCAATAATAATAAAGTGTTGTGTATAGACTGAAATATCGTGCCAAGCAGTTTTTAAAAAACAAAGATTTGGGATTATAATTAATGAATGGCATATAGGCACATAAGAAGACAAAGTTCATTTCACATGTAAAAAAATTTTGTTTTATTATCTCATAAAAACGACAGGAGGCCCATCTGCTCTCATTTTTAATGTTCCCAAATGTAAAGTGAATTCCAACGTGTCTGTCGATGACAACGAGGCATGGACTTATATGATGTAACAGTAGATTCAAAAGACGAAGTTTAAGACACTGTATGCTAAGTTTCATACACTGAGATCTTAGCATTTATAATGTAAATGTGGTATAAAGAAAGACACAAGACCAGACACCGAAGTGTTACGATGAATAAGTATATAAGATGAGAAAGCATTAAGCCCCATGCGAAAGACGATAGGATGATGATTCGTTGCTTGCTTGAAGAACAAAAATATTAAAGTTTCCAAGTATGAGATTCAGTCATTTCTTTTTTTACAAACAAGCACGATAACGATAGAGAAGAAAAATTTTAATTCTACGAAATATGCAATAATCGATTTTCGTGTAATTTTTTCCTACAGCGTGAAGAATAAAATGAGCATAGGTCATGAGTCAGAAGAGAAAAGTCACGAAGAGTAGCAAACGAAGATGAACCCTCGCCCGTCAACAATAACAAGGTCATAAAGTGACATAGCAAGAAAGAAATAAAGCAGATGCAAAAAGTGATAAACGAATACGCGTAATTAAAAGATGTGTAACACAAAGTGTAAATCACAAAATTAACACAGAAGATCGTGAAAGAGGCGTGACTGATTTCGACTCTCTCTCGATTATCTCCTAATAGATGAGTAGTATGTCTACGAGAGTAAGAGAAATAGTAAAAATACAGATAGTAAGACGAACAAATTTAGAGGGAGGTGTTTGACATATTGCAAGAAGTAAAAAAGTAAGAAAAGTATGATAGATGTAGAGAAAGAGAAAGAGTTAGAGAAAGAGAATTGAATTGAAGGATCAATCGTTCCTTATTTAGATACAGGTCTCGTGGACGAATTTGGGCAGTTCCGGGAGCACGAGATTGTTGGCGCTCGATCTAAGGGAATTAACCGCATTGTTTTGCGCATCTTCTTGATGCTGTCTTCCGTTGTTTTGCTGCTGCTGTTGCTGCTGCTGCTGCTGCTGCTGCTGATGGTGCTGATGTGGATGGTGGTGTTGGTGATGAGGATGATGATGGTTACCAGTACCAGGCACGTGAAGCAAGAGCGGCGAGGCGGCTCCTTTACTGAACTCATGCTCATTGCTATTAGGCGTCGTCGTAGTCGAGCTCGTCATTACTTGCTGATGTTGCTGTTGCTGACTCCGGTTGGCTTTGTTAGCTGGATCCTCGTCAATGTACGTGAAGTCTGAGAGGGGACGGGGCCCGGTGTGGCTGCGCGAGCTGCGCATACTATGCAAGCTGTGCAAACTATGGACGGAGCGACGCTCCTCTAGGTCTTCCAGAGTCGATCTGAACGCTCGGATAACCCGAAGCTGCAACGAGAAGAGCAATCGGAACACGGCCGACGTTCTAAATCATGGTGGAAATGTGACGTGTGCGAAGAAGAAGAAAAAGTAGAAGAAGGGGAATGAAACAGATGTTATGGCTCTTTGCGTAGAAAAAGATAACAGAGAGTCCAAAAGTATATATATAAGTGGGCAGACAGAGAGAAACAGAATAGATATATGATGATGTTTTTTTTCAAATTCACGCGCGAATAAGAAATACATTTGGATAGAAAGAAAGTATGTATATATACACAAGGCCAGCGACACAGAAGCACGCCGATCCTAAATATTCATATTGTAGGGAATAATACGTTAATTGATTTACACTTTTCCTTTTAAATTTACCTTCGCAAGTACCTCCGACACCAACATAACAAAATATCTTTACAATGCTAAGTTTTAAATATTCCAGAATTACCTGTATTCATTGATTTTATACAGTTAATGCAGATCTCAAATCATAAATATTGTAATGTTGAACAAAAAAGTTTTATTCTTCCCTATGTATTATCCAAATATTTCTATTTGTACTTTCAATTCTTTCTTTTCATTGTACTTTGATGCTTTCATAATATAATGATAAACTACGAACATGTATAAGTTTGAGGGGATTGAAAAAGAGTGAGCAAGGTTGATTATTGGCAGAATTATTTTATATTTATACTTTTTTTTCTTCGTTTTGAGAGGCATACAAGACACGCTTAATTGTGTCAGACCAACAAGGAGGATGCGATGTATTAACTCTTTTCTGTCTTCCTCAATTTTGCAATTAATTTAATAAAATTTAAGAAAAACTTTCACTCTGGTTGTAGGTGGGGTTTTTGAATTTATAATTTATGTACCACTTATTAGCGGCGCACGTCGACCAAAACTAACGATTCTGAAAAATTCTACCACTACTTAACACGATTAAAATCTTCTTTTCCTGATTATATTTAGATAAAATCATTCGAATTGGAAATTAGGTAACAAATAACAAAATAGTAAGAATCATCATATGTCAATCGAGGAATTGCATTGTACAAACCTTGGATAATATTGCTCAACGTTTCTTCAAATTTAGTTTAAACAAATTAATTTTAAATATCACTTAACAAAATAGTTATTCATTAAAAATTCAAAATACATATATTAGAGCTAAATCCAATGTTTAAGCTAATTAGCATTTGATTAAAAAAAATTGTATGAAATCGCAAAGAATTAAACAACGTCAATCTTTAATTATGATTAACATTAGAAGGGTTAGATGTTAATGGATTATGTCATATAGGTATACATACGTGCACTGCACAACGGCTTTCGGTCGACGAGCGCGCATTACATCAGGGCAGCAATAAAAAGGCATTTTAAAGTGCAAATTGGCAAGGGGCGACGGGCTTGGCGAGGGTGAATTCTGTTGAGGTCATTATAAACTGGCACAAACGAGCACGCACGACTTATTATAGGCAAGATACATACCTATTTAGCACATTATAGATGGACAGCGCACTCGCAGCTCTCTCAAGGCACTATCGTTGATTATTTTGAAAGACAGTATTAAAGTAGCCTACGAGATGAGCCACTCCCGATCACTTATTCAGATGTCTGCAATATTCTCGATTTTATTTACATCTCTAACGGTGTAAATATATGCACAAATACAGCTCTAGCAATTTAGAACTATAAAAACATAAAACGTAAAAGCATTAGTGTTCTTAAATGTTACAATGAGAAAAATGTCTGGGAAAAAATATCATTTAATATAATAATGCTGTGACATACTCGTTTTATAAACAATATTTATATATTTATGCTAATAATTATCACATATGTAGTAATTGTTATTATATAAACCCATGAAAAAGTATCATTCATATCTAATAACAACTGCTTCATAATAAAGCAAAAATTATTTTCACATTTTTTACTACAATAACTTAATAAATTCTTGTAAAAAAACCGAACAAAACGTGCATTGTTTACTATAAGAGTATAAAAAAAGTGCCCTTATAACAAACATTGATCTAAAATGAAACTGCATTTACATGTCTTAAAGTATATAGTAAAAAGTTTTGCTTTATGTAGCACTAATACTGAATATACTTGATCCGTTCAATTTGTAAATGAATTCTGATCTCAAAATTTTTCTTGATAAATTGAAAGTACCTCTTCAAAATTCATTGTTGCGGTAATATTATTAACAGCTGAGTAAGATAATATTTTTTGTAATGTAGACATGTATACAACTAATAATGTAAAACGTAAATATGATATTTAATACAAACAATTTTTTTCGCAAGACATTTTAACATTAAGAATGGTGGAAATTTTAGCACAATCGATACGATTGTTTTCAAAGTTTAATTTGTTTAGAACATTATTTAAAATGAATGAATAATTTAATAAATAACTTATAAACAATAAATATTCTGGAAAAACTTAATGTCGCAATAAAGAATAAGTGACAAAAAATTTTTTCCAACGTATTACCCATTTCAACAACATTTACTTAATTATTTTACAAAGCGAGTCTATCACAACGTTTCTTAGAGCCATTATTATACAGCAATTTTTCGTAGACTTCTAATAGGTTTTTTCATGACATTTCTCCCACTGAAATTTAAAATTAAATAGTAAAAATTGGTAACTCTTTTTTGTGAAAATAGTGTTAAAAACTATAAATTTAATTTCACTAATGCTTTTACCTAAAAATAAATTAAACGAAGCTCATAGCATAGCGTTTTTTTACATCTTTGTCCATGTGCAATATATCATAATAAATTTCCACGAATTCAGTAAAAATATTATGAAATAAATAACTTTCCCTATCGGAAGTAACTCATTTTCAAGGCTGCATTGGATATGGACCTAAATTACCGGCAGTTCGGCTAGTCACGATTCATTGATCGTGCAAAAAGAAAAAAACCAACAGCGAATAGGACATGCAAGTTTTGTATGTAAGTATTAACATTAAAGATGTACTTATAGTAAGTATAAAAAAAATTTTTTTGACATTCCTTGCGCAAAGCTCAACTTTTGTAAATGTCATCAGAAAATAGTATTCAACACAAGGACAAAAAAGTAATTTCATCCGTGTGAACTCTTCACTTTTATTTCGCTTAGGTGCAAACGTTTACATGAGGTTGATATCATTTTCACGAACTTGTATCAAATGTAGTAACTTCTTACGAGTGGTTTTCTATAAGTTACCCTCCTACAATTGTTTGTACAATTCGTATTTTATGCATTTTTTGTCTTTCATTATAACAGATATTCGCTTGTTTAACGCTCGGCTTTTAAAAATGGTCCGCAACAGTCCTGAACCGATTGAATAAAGAAATCGTTGCTCAATTTATATGTATATATATATATTTAAAACCGTACAAAACTTTTTGTATTGCCGACAATAGCAAGAACCCACTTTTTTCACTTAATTTTAAATTTTCACAAAATATCTCTCTGTTATGCCATAATTCTAACTGAGGAAATAATTGCAACGTACCAGAAAAATATTTTATTCAAACAAAAGATTTAATGAGAAATATGGGTCCTAGTAATTACCGGTAACAATGACAGTTTTACATTGTCTTAAAATACGGTTGTACACCTAAGTCAACTTACGTCATGAAGTATTTTGAATTAGGTGTACGGTTAACTCTTAAGAGTCTCTATAAGTCGTTCAGAAATATAAACATGTATTTTTTAGGTTTCAAAGAATACAGAGATAGAAAAAGAGGTGAAAAAGTTGTAGAAATAGAAGAGATGAGTATTTTAAGATATAAAATAACGTAATCCTTGAGCTTTTACTTACATACTTTATCGTTTTAATTATTTTAATTAAGACATCGTTTGTAAAGGTCTAGTACCTCTTGAGCTCTTTCAAGAGCGTTTAATAATTTTTTTATTAATGACCAACTTTGATTTTTAAGTTTTATTTTCATGTGTACGAACTCGAAGTAACGACGATCAAGAATATTACGGGGCGCAATAGCACCCTCGATGGCAAATAGATAACAATAGTCAGTGTAATAAAATTAAAATTTATGGAAAAGTTGATAAATTTTAAAGAATTTAGACGCGCATTTTATGGAGACGTATGCAAAATTTGCAAACATTTCAAACATAACAGTGATGGTATTTTTGGAGCAAAAGCTATTTTTTCACAAAAGCTATATGCTTCTCTCGACCATGTTTATTTCCTTTGTATAATGAATCAAAAACCATGTAAAATAAATATAAAAACATAAGTATAATTTTCGTTGATGCTTACACAGTTACTTTTTAAAATACTGAAACGAATAATGTTATACATATTAAGTGATCTGCCAAATAAGGCAGAGATAAATAGAAATGTGATAAAAAGAGAATAAATTAATAATGAAACAGACATATATACTCCTTTAAAAATCAAACAAATTTGTGCGGCTTATTTATATGTTGTTTAGTGCTTCAACGTGTAATATAAAAAATGTATGTAAATATAAATTACATATCATGTGCGAACATAAATTAAAAAGTCTTTGGGTGACGCATAAATGGTTACATATCAACCAACGTTAAATACCAGCAGGTAGGAAAAAATGTATTTGTTTAGCCAATTACGTTTTAATAAAAATTGTATATACATGTAGTGATAACCACGTACGTATATATTGCAAACACCGAGTTTCATATATATATATAGAGACCAATAGTAAGGGAAATATTTATGTATACATGGTCTACAATTAAAATAAAAAATATTTATAGAAATAAAAAATTAGAAAGTAAATAAGAAATAATAATTAGCAACAAACGTTTCTATCATCAATAATAAACATCAAATAAAAAGTTTACCACATATCACAAGATTACGCGACAGCGCGCGCATACACTGCATATACACGCATATAAACGTGTAATCAATTAAAATAAAAAGGTGGTAAAAAAGCCTGTATGCACAATGAGATTTAAAAAGGCTCTTGCGATTCATTATTTAATTTTATAATAATATAAAATCGCGATTCGTTTAACATAGTCAGCACGTCTAGTTATAAAATATATTTTGTTGCTATAACAAGCGGCTTTATTGATTAACACACAAAAAAACTATTTTAAAATTGCGAAACGGCCATATAAAGCTATGTGTAAGCATCTAATTATATTTAAATCTCTGTGTGGGTGTATATGTCAATAGGTGTGAAGGTGTAAGTGTATGTGTATGTGAGTATGTGCTGGTGTAAGTGCGTGTGTGTGCGTGTGTACGTGATTGGCAGATGTTGATGTGTGTGTCTTTTTAGATTTACAGAACGATGACCCCAATGTCTAAAGCAAGATTCCAGTTTATTTCGTGTAATGATTGTACACCGTTTAAAAGATATACATAAGATGTATTTATAATCATAAAAAAATCAATTCTCTATTTTTACACGGCTATTCTCAAGTTTCAGTTAGCTGGCTTAGTATTCACTATTTAGTCAGTCATAGTTGGTGTTAGAATTGAATTTTGTTAATTGGTCAAACAGTCTAGCTCTTTTGTCAGATTTAAAATGCGAACTTAGCGTATTATTATCATCTGAAATTGATACAAAAACAAATCCAGATAAAAAAAATAATTACATTTTTTGTAATTTTCTAACGCTTTTCTTGTTTTTAGTGAAAGGCTTATTTTAAAAATGTAATCAAAGCAAAAGTAATGAGATTATTGAAAAATAATAGGGAGCTTTGAAAATAATAAGAAAATACAAAACTAAGAAACAAAATAGTTTAGTTTTGTTTAGTAACTTATATTATCACGGTCAAATTGTACATGTGATGAAGCTAAAAATGGGGTACACCGCTCCGATAACAGAGACTTTACGCATTGTTAAAATATCAGTTGAAAATCAAAACAATAAGCAGCACACAATTTTTGCAACGTCAGTTTGACACATCACACGAATGTTCACACTTGATAAAAAAATAGAAAAAATAAAAATTAGGCACACTTCACGCACATATCAACGTAATAATAATAATAATAATAATAATGTAAGGTATGTAATAATGACTTTTAGTCTAAAAAAAACGTTTACACATCAGACAGTTAAACAAAGTCACAATGAAAACTCTGCGCAGTTGCAGTGCATTTTTGGCAATGTTTTTGGAATATTTACCGCTGTTCGCAAACAACAATAAACCACTTTGTGTGCGTGTTGCTCTTATTGCAGGTTAGTGAAGAATCGTAATAAGAGAGTGGGCCGAAGCGTCACGTAATAAAAAACAAAGGATAATTAACATGTAGATAATATGGATAGCTCGATGCATATAGGCACGCCGGTGAGAAAATAAAAAACAAAATATTACATTGCACACGCGCACACTCATTATTCTCAGCAAGGCAGATAAAATACAGAGCTAGAAAACACAAGTATTAGTTAATGTAATTGTGAGTGTAAACAAACAATCGTGAAAACGGAGTACAGGAGGATTCATTAAGGATAGAAATAGATAATGATACAATTAAATAAAAGGTAAAAAGTTCGGAGTTTCAGAGAATAGAGAGATATAAGGGTATGTGAGCGGGGTTAGTTTTTTTTTATTAGTTGTCGAATGTTATTGGTGTTGGTTTTTATCATTTAATGGAAGATAATAACAAGTTATTTGAACATCGAATTGCCAATTACTTTTAAACACTCAGCAAAGGGTCAAAAAAATCCAATATGGGACACGCAGCAGACTCAGACACATCTATAAACTACGGAAGCGGGACGGACGGTCGGTTCATTTTATTGCAATTTTTTTTCTTTTTAATGTGTAAATGTGATTTTTTAAATATTTCTATTTAAGTTGTTACTTTAAAAATCAATTAGACACCAGTATTTCAAGGGCTTATTTGTTTTTCGTTCTTGGTTTTGAGTTACTATTTTTTATTCGTTGTTATAATCTCATTCGTCGTTTCGTGTATGTGTTTCTTCAGTGTTTTGTGCGTGTGAAGGATTAGTGTGTACATTATTTGTAATTTGCGACCGTCCTACCTTCGCCACACAGAAAACACATCGGTGCAATAAACTATTATCATATTCCACGTTAAGACAAAAATATATCAAATGTAAAACTAAGTCATTACGCATAATAATCATTCGTCATTGTCATTATTATCATGAGCAACATGGCAGCAAACGGTCAGTTACGTCACCATGGTGTAGTCATCATCATCCAAGGTCTTAAAGCCATAGTGGATCAAATCACGGAACAAATTACAGAAAAATCAATAAACTTCTTCCATTTTCAATTCACGTTATCTGGTCCACAGGCTGTTTAACAGGCGTGAGTAAAGGTTGGTAAAAAACAACGTATCATACGACAGGCGATCATCTACTTGCAATGTGAATGTTGTTAAATTGTCGTGTATGTAATACCGTGTGTCAAAGTAAAGTGTATGATTTTCTTCATTCTTTCTTTGCTTTTTTGTTAGAGGGCTACGTACTTGTTTGTACTCCGACAGGAAATGTCTGGCGGCGGGTAACGTATGACTGCCGCCATGTTTATACCTCAGTCTCTCGAATGGGTTCCACTGGCTAACAAACGACAAATGGATTATCATCAATCTTCTTTTAAAGTCCACGTATTTATTGCGATACATTCAAAGATTACTTCGTTAACAGCGTGTTTACACAATTTTTGGATAATCGATTCTGTTTAAACATCAATTAAGTCGCTTAGTTTGTTTCTTTTTTTTTTAATTAACATATTTTTATTTCAATTTAAACTACAATAATTTGATTTTATGTGATAATTTTTTTAAATCTTCGCGACTGCTTTCTCGCTTTCAATTCTTTTTTCTTTCTTTTTTTATTAATTTTACATATGCATTACGCGTAATTTTGGCAACGAATTGGAAATAGGAAAAATATTTATGGCATTCGAATAGAATCTTTCTATTAAAGAGAAAGTTCATCATTCTTCCTTTATAGGGCAAAAAAAAAAAAAAAAAAAAATAAATAAATAAATAAAAAATGAAAAAGAGAATGTGTGAAAATTGACTAGTGGCATTATGTGAACTTTTTAAACAAACAAAAGCGACTGGTGATCATGAAAATTCGCGACAAACACATTCATTCCAAAAAGTGGATAAAAATAATTGCATTGTATAAAGAATAAAGTTTATTAATACAAATAACGCCTTTCTCATCGGTCAGAGAAATACGTCAGATTTTGGATTTGCTTTTACATAATTTTTGAGGTAAGCCATTAAGGCAGATAAATGGAGCACCTCATAGCGTCGAGTGATTAAGTATTTTAACCTGCAGATTTGAATGAATAAATAATGAAACATTTTGATACACAAACGTAAGCACATACATATACATGAATGATAACGACATATACATTTTACTGTATATGAGATGTTAGTTATTAAAAAAATAAATGATAACTTCACAGCAACATCACACTGCGTACACGAAAAAAAAAATAAATCTTGTAATATTTTGTAGAATAAAAAAAAGCAAAAATAAAACATTGGAAATAGCTCGACGACGTCTGAAAAATGGCGCACTAAAGAGAAAAATAAAGAAAATAGTATTGTGATAATATGTAATAAATATGTGAACAAATGAAGCGAGTACACAGAATTAGAGACGATATTGAACGCGTAAAAACGTGAAAAAGATCAATGAAGTGTCAACAAAGGTTGTGTAGCAACGCGACAACAGACATACTCACAACACCATTTTTTTTCGTATATGTGTATAATATATAATAATAATGAAAAAAATGTACGTAAAGCTCGTTGTATGAGCAAAATGTGTCCTTTTTGCGCGCCAAATTTCGCGCTTGCATGCATGCAACATGTCATCGAGTGATTTCAAGAAAAAAATGTAAGAAGTAAACACATTCATTAAATAGTAATGTTGCAAAAAAATATTGATTAAAGGAAAGTTTGGCAATAAAAAGCGTAAAAATATAAATGAATACTTGGATTGAATAAGTATGGATTAGGATGGATTAAGAGGAAGTGAAAATGAGTATACACTGTGAGTTTATAAGAAGCGACAAATCATAGGTAAATTTTGATAATGTTATGAATGCAGTCATAATAAAAGTAGTTGACAAAAAAGAAACTCCTGCAAATTTTTCTATAAAACGAAAAGAAGGCAGCTTTGCGAATAATAATAACTTAAAAATTATGTAGAGGTATAGGACAAGAACGACAAGTGGATAATGATAAATAAGTATAAAGTTTGCAAATTACGCGGCAGAAAAAAAAATCAAATAAAAAGAAATCATAAAACGGATTACAAAAAATGCTGAATAAATAGGCAAAAGATACAGAAACAAAAAAAAGAAAATAAATTATAAAATAAAAACAATAATAATAGTAATAGAACGTGAAACCATGATTAATATAAATAAGTATTAATAGACGGCAAAACAATGCGGAGAGTTGGAGAGACTTGCGGACTAACCATATAGTAATCCTGAGAGGGGGATCTGCCTGTCACAGATACATTCTGCACCAGAGTTCTATTGCTCGTCTGAAAGTAGGTTACATATTCAATTTGATATGATTAGCTTATGCTAGCCGTTATTGTGTTTTCTGCTTGCTTATTAACATGTTTTCCTATAAATATATGTTGTGTATAAACATACACAACAGCATTCAAAGACTTGCACACATACGCATTCTTGCTCATTCATTAATTCAACTCTCGTAATGTAGATTTATAGTCTCTCTCGCGCATGCGCGCCTATTTACATCGATATTTTGAAAAGAATTTCATCATTTAATACTTGAATTTTACAAAACTGACAAAAAATACGCGACGCACTTCCGGTCTTTTCAAAATGGCATTGCTTTAAACTTTTATTTTGGAACTAAGATGCGCTCGTTGCAAATAATTATATGTTTTTACTCTGAATAATGAATGATTATTTATGGATCACATATAAAGAGTCAATTATAAACTTGTCACATAATTTTTATGTGAAAAGATATTTATACTTTTTCAAATTTTCTCTAATTATTATATTTATTTTTTACTGAAAGTAATTAGTTAATTTTAGTATATTAAAACTTTAATACTAATACTTAAAAGGTTAAATAAATATAACAATCATGACTATTTATATAATTTAATATCGACCGACTGTAAATATTCAATAAGGTATTCCGCAAAAGTCACAAAAATTTATATATACGCAGTATTGATAACTCTTTTCTTTATTATAAAATTTTTATTTTATTTTTCCCTTTTTATCAATTAGCCTTGATAATTGACCAAATATATTTCCGTGCGCGATTCCAAAATGAATGATGTAAAACATCCTATCCTTGTAATGAAACCTTCTTTAACCTTATTTTATTGTTTTATTTATTTTTCGTATATACTTAATAATAAGCTCGACTTAAAGTATGCAAAATCTATGTGATATGCATACATATTTATTTATGTGTAAAGTATTTATGAGTTGATATTTTTGTTACAATTCTTGAGGGGCATGTCGAAGAAATCCATTAGTTTCTTCGAAGTTTTAAATTACGCTTTATCTCCTGGTTTCATTTAAGAAAAAAAAAAGAGAATTAACCGCACATTTGAATTCACACATTTATATATAAATACAGTGAAATAAAAAAGTAATGAAGTGAAATGTGAAAAAAGTAAAACATTTTCCATTATTTGTTTTGAGTTACATCAAAATCTCGGTGGCTTCCTTATATAACTAGTTAACTTTATTTTTTATTTAATCGAATTTATACAGTTTTTGGGAGTTTGTGGGTCTACATTTCATATAAATTTAGAGTTAATAGTTGACATTTAAGGTGACCCTACCAGTGTATATCGTATAATAGTACATTGTTTAACAAGTGAGGTATAGTTGCCAATAACGCACGCGGGCAGGAGTTGGCATGTGCCCAAGTGTGTTATTAGCAACTATACCGAACGAGTTGAACATAGAATTTTTCATTAGACGTGTTTGTAGTAAGTATGTCTGATTACGATTTTATTGTGTGTACGAAAAATGGCGGATTGCGCCGGCGTGAGTTATGAAAATAACGCACGCCGTGCGTAATCGGCTATTTTCCGCA
>UELX01005021.1:0-15308 GCA_900480035.1 Eupelmus urozonus | reverse complement strand
ATTATAAACCAGATTGGCAAAAATTACAAACCTAGTTGGTAAAAATTACCAACTAGTTGGTAAAAATTTTCGTTTTGTCAGTCTGTGATCGCTTTACTGAGTAGGTTGGTAATTTTTACCAGCTACCTCGTAATTTTTACTATCTTCCGTTTTGTCAGTGTATGATTCTTTAAAAGCATTACACAATGCCAATGACAAAATGGCGTTGGACTAAGTTTTCTAGAAAAGTATGGAAAAGTTTGTCTTATTTTATTTGAAATAAAAAAGGAAAGAAATGCTAATAATAACAGTGAAGAGTTAAATACTCGGCAAATATACGTAGAAGCGAAGAGTGAAGAGTTTTTCTTGAATCAGATGAAAATGCAAGGCGCAGAGTTTCGATTAATCGGGTGGCAAATGGAAATGAACATATAGGCATTGTCTTGAAAAATATTTATTCATCCAATAAGCTTATAAATGGTCGGCTTTGTGTGTAACTGGCACTGTTTAAACAGCTCTAATTATACGACTAGCCTCGAATATCTAATGCATCCTCTCTTTCGGCCCAGACTTTCGAATAGAACGCGTACATTTCCATTACACAAGCTTGCCTGAACGAAGCGAGAGAAAAAAAGGAATAAGTCGAGAAAGAAGTTATGCAAAAGCCTGAAAAGGGAAGATTTACGACAATAGCTTTTGTCAGCCGTCAAATTCGGTGTAGGGAGGAAAAAACGTATAGCTAGAGAGGCAGTTGAGTGCAGCCGACTCTGCGCTAGCGAGCCCGGATGCAAACTACCTAGGTATACCGATCCCGCGATTAGTCAAGTCTCTCCTAAAGCCTGACTCTGGAATTTTCTAGATGGGAAAGTCGCCAAAGAAGACCGCTGCAGGATATCATATCCCCACAGTGTGTGTGAGAGAGAGAAAGAGAGAGAGAGCCCAAACCCAAGGAAATTAATGGAAATTCATGCGTGACATTTATCGGGAGAGCTAATAAAAATTCTTATTTAAGAGGCCCCTTTTGGCTGTCGCACTCATACAAGTCTGTCTCTCAATTTAAAAATATAATTTTTTTTTTCTTCACATCAAACTCGTTGAATGGCATTTTTGTAGAGAAATTGCTGTTTAATCATTAGACAATTCAAGTATTCCAAGTAAAGAATAACATTATGAAAAATACAGAATAACTTTAAGCGGAGTGCAACGGTTGGCTGCAAATAAGAACCATGTTGCTCTGCTTAAAATCAATAAAGAAAAATGAATGCACAGGCTGCGTAAGTTGAAAGAAATTTGTTTTTTCTCCATTGCCAAAAGCCGTATAATTGCAAGGGGTGAAAACAATATGCAGCTAGTGCAGCCTTCTCTGATTACCATTAAAATTGTTTATATATTTCAACTGATTCAACATTATAAGCAGTAGCGACTATCGGTATGAAATTAAGCATTAAAGCTTTTACGAGCTGCACTTTCGACTAAAATACGTATGACTAATATTACATATCTCATAGAGCTTCGATAGCCAAAGGCACTTAACTTTCTCCAACCTTAGAATCGGCTCAACGGCACGGCAAGATGTGCTAGTAGCACGAGGTTATTGCTTCGATCCCCTCTATTCGAGAAAGAGCACGTGCATCAGCATAAGCAGCGTAAGAAACGTCAAAAGCAATACAGTTGCCATTTCAACTGTTTTGAGGCTCAATCTATACGGTAAAGACTCTCGACTCTCGACCGGCAGAACATTGTCAATAATAAAAATATAGACACGACTTATTGATAATAAAAAAAAATCTATTTTCAACTGCGTAACTCGCATGAATTACAATTTAAATCGGTCTTTTAAAGCAAAATATTATTAAAATTAAATGATCCATTAGGAATTTATTTTATTTTCACGCTAGAATTGTAAATAGCTTTACTCGAGATTTTTAACCGAGATGATTTAGTTAATCATTAGTATAGTTTGTGCTTATTAAGGGTAACAGCAAAAGACAATAAGACAAGAGACTACGATATATGAAAAATCACTACTAATCGCTGCTCACGTTGAATATCAATGCAGCTTGGGATGTAACGAGCAAGTTGTCAAAATGTAGACAGCGTGCACAGCGATTATTATGTACGTGTATGCGGATGCGTGTCTGTATACTTGTATGTATGCTTATATAAAAAAAAAAAAAAAAACTGAGATACACGGAAAATCGGAGAAAGGGCAGGCAGAGGCGATAACCCCGACGCGCCGATAGCTGCTTTAGATAACCTCTATACGCGCACACTTTCAGACAAACACTTTTCAAGTTCTTATATACATATATTCGGAATCTAAATGTAAGTAACAAATGCTTCGCTCTAACATTTATGATGCACTGAAGCATACAGCAACGTTCTACTTCTTTCTCCCTGGCCAATTTCAACTTCAAACTTCAATATGCAACAAAGAAAATGATATATCTAGATATACAAGCTACATATAACAAAAGAACATTATTCAAATTTTATTAAACGTAAATGTCAAAATTACAAACCAATATTTGCAAGACCAACACTTATGTATGTACAAATGCTCACAATTTGCTTGTATGGATATATTTTTAGCTTTCTAATTTTTTACTGATTTTTCGACTACCCATTATGAATAGATTGTCATCAACATATTTTAATTATTGAGTTTATTCGTACACTTGAAATAGTCTAGAATAATCTTATCTATTTTAAAAATGTACCTACACTGTTTCATCAATTTATCTAATAATTATTTATTAACGAGCTTTGTTTTTTCCTGATAACTTTACACTTGTCAAGTTTTTTATATATATAGCTTTACAAGTGTATGATCAAATGCAATAATCAAAGCCTGTTCATGTAAGAAAAGGTTATTGATAATTTTAAATACATAATGTTCTAATTAAATGAAGATTTTTGAAGATTTGTTTCTTCCTAGCGGGTCGAAAGTACCTCTTTTCTCACGGTGCCCGACCGCAAAGGTTGTATCTATTTCGGCCGATTTCGGCTTCATCGGACAAAAAAACAATTTATTAAAAGTATTATAAAATCAATTGATAAAAAATAAAATAATAATAAATTTTTAAATGCGCCTTGGTGAATGGCGCGCGATGAGCGGTCAAGTCAGAGATCCGCTGAGCCGCCCGAGCCCTGTCGAACTCGCGATGAACTCGCCGCGCCCCGCGCACCGATCCACCCTCGCATTCACCAGCCAGCGAAGAATTAACATAATACG
Source organism: Eupelmus urozonus (assembly GCA_900480035.1). NCBI lineage: Eukaryota > Metazoa > Arthropoda > Insecta > Hymenoptera > Eupelmidae > Eupelmus > Eupelmus urozonus. Next base: position 12,094 of record UELX01005021.1, on the reverse strand, counting down.
ATTTACAAGTGCCGCTACCACTGCCTGCACTGGCGCGCCAACAGCCAGTCTATTCGATAATAAAGTCGTGCTCGAGTGCGAATGCCAGCTATTGCCAAGAGCGCGCAATATGCTTATTATTTACGATTATCGCCAGACATTTTATTTCTTTTTACAAATATTTCCACTTGAAACAACATATTACATTTTAACTTTAGCTTGAAAATTATTAATAAATACATTTATAATACTTTTCTCTTCCCCCCCTCTCTCTCTCTCTCTCTCTCACTTACACAGTAAGATAATTATATTACATAGATATATATTATTTTCTGATTATATTTTTCTATAGATTCATAAACTAGTGCTTTTTTCAATAAATATAAAAAATAATAAGTCAAGATGTTTGAGCAAGATAAATTTATCTGTTGAGCACCACGTGTTTGAGTCTTGGTTAAATTTCTTCTTAAAACGCGCAGCCACGCAAGTACTCGGTTGTAAGAAAAAGAAAAAAATAGTGCAAGCATGCTATACTTAATTTTTTAGCTATGAAAATCGACGACATATATAATAAACTTTAAAAAAAGAAATAAACAGCTTTGAGAAATGAAGTTGGCTTAAAATGTAACATATTGCAAGAGATGAAAAAATATAAAGTTTCAACAAGTTGATTAAAGAATAATAGATTAGCGTGTGTAAAGTTTGAAAAATCTAATGAAAATAAGAGATTAGAGCGAGAAGCAAATAAATAAAGATGAGTTGTGCGTAAAGTATGTGTGTCTGCGTCTAGCTAAAGGAAGTGGGGATCGGTGCAGAGAGAAAAACGTGGTCGCTCTAGCGCGCGGCGCGCGTATAAGTATGTAGTATAGAAATAGTAAAAAGTTGGGAGGTTATGCAAGCGCGCGCAGAGAAAAAAATCAGTCGCTGCAGCTATACTTTGTGGCGGTGACAAAAGAAGCAGCAAGATGCGAGTTGCGAGAGAAAAAAGTGTCTACATAATTTTCTTCTCTTACCTTTTGATTGAAGAATTTTCTATACTTGCGATGAATAAGAAGGCACATGCGTAGCTCGGCTCACTCGATAATTGTCGATAGCTTTGGGAGTGTTGGGACTTGGCCAGTTTGACTTGCTGTGAGAGTATACCGCGAGTGCTGCAGCCTACGGCTAGAGCCAAGGTGTCACCGTGGCGCCGACTGCGCCGAGCCGGTACCGGCTGCGAATCTGCAATTATCGCATGCTCACGCGCACAGGCTCAGCGCTCTGCCGTACGGCGAACACGCCGCGAGCTCGCGACTCGCGAGTCACGACTTGCGCCGGCTTCTTCCGTTTAGCCGCAACGCCATCTGCAATCGAACCAAATATCCACCGCGAGATCAGTCATCAGTATCACTATATATATATGTGTGAGCACTGAGCAGACTGCAGATTGCTTTGCGGCTGTCTTGATTCTCAGCAAGACTCGGCTCCTAGTCAGCCTACTCCAGTCCACTACTTTTTCCAGCTTCCTGCGCGACACGCGACCTATTTGCTAAAGCTACAAATAGCGAGTCAATCAAGCAAATATACTGCCCCTTTATTACCAGTTACAATCCAATTATTCGAATCCTTGCATTTTTCGCCAGTTCTCAGTCATTTTTTCGCGCGCCCAGTTCTACCGGAACCGGAAATCTCGCTCACACCTTGCATCTTCCTGGCGATATACTATATATATACGACCTCTATATATAATAATTCCTCTATGCTGCGTGCGCAGCTTCCACCATCACATATTATACCTACATGGCCACACGCACACACATACCTATATGTTTTACCTTCTGCCGGTCACAATGCAATAAAGCACTCAACTTGCCAAGGTACAGTAAGGCAGGTTTCTCCTCATTTTTACCACCAAGTATATATACTGCAATTTTTATAATCATTATTTTAAATTTATTAAAGTCCAACTGAATTATGCCAACTACAATAATAATAATATTTTTATTAAAAATAATAAAATACGTTACAATTACTACAATCGATATTCTCATCATTTTGCTAGGCCTCGCAAATGCAATCATGTCTCGCGCTAAACTATGGGCTTACTTTCAATAGAAAACAATCATTCTGACTGAGGGAATTTGTCTATTTTTTATTTTTACTCGTAGTTTACTCTCATAAATGTAACTCGAAAAACGTATATATATAATATTTATATTTATATTCTCCTTAAATTCTTTATCAGTTTTTTTTTTTTTTCATATGATAATGATGATGGTTTCGTATATTAATATGTAGGGCTAGATATTTTTCACTGAATTTTTTCGAGATTCTTGGCATTACACGGATAATTTTGTCTGATTTCTGAATCATAATACTATATAGTATATACTATTCGGTCATCGGCGTCGTACTTTGTATATTGTGATTTTGTGATTAAAACTTGTATGGGACATTAAAAAATAAATAAAAATTCCTGCGACGGAATTATAAATCCAGGAATATATTTTATATTAAAATTTGAAAATCCATAAAATTTTCCAACCAAATACAACTACTTGCCATCAAGGCACTGTCGCGCCTTTTAATAAGTCAGGTTGCAGTTGCGTTTCTGAATGAAGAGCAGAATATCGAAAAATGGCTTTGAAGAGATTGACGCTGCCGTAGCGCGTATGTATATTCCTAAATTTATGGGTACACTCGAAGAGCTCAGCATCGCGATAAAAATTAAAAACGCTCGAGATAAGAAAAATCTGTGTCTTTCACTAATTTAACTGGGAAAAGTCAGTGATATTTGCAATGATTGTCAAATTGCAACTCAAGCACAGATAGTAATATTATTTCAATATCGAGTAATTCGTAAAAATATAATAGAAGCTAACTTAAGAAAAAGAGCACAACTGCTATTTGAAATCGCGCAGATAATAGCGATAAGCGGCAAGCGTAGGTGGGCAGAGAAAAACAGAGACAGAGAGCGAAAGACACACGAGACACAGCTTGCTTTTGTCTGCAACGCTGATTGGTCAATAATTTTAAATGAACCAATCAACGATCTAGCCTATTGGAAGTCGCTGGCTCTTAAAGCGCAGAGGGCAGCAGCAGCCAGGCAAACTAAAAATTAGAAAGAGACAGTGGTTGGCGCTGGTATCGCTGGTGGCACAAAGCTGAAACGCGGCGGCCGCAATCGCGCAAACCCTCACTGAGCAGCAACAGCAGCGCACGAGACTTACTACGGTGGGACTCAGTCAAGAGTATACTGCACTATATATACGCGCGAGTTAGAGAGAGAGAGAGAGAGAGAGAGCAGCGCGCGCGCGCGCAGAGGAGCCAAGGCTTCTCTCTACTTATTAGTGCAGAGACTGGGAACGGAGCAGAGCAGCGCAGATCTCGAAGAGAGTACAAGTGCTGCAGTCAGGCAGGAGAGCAGAGAGCCGAGCGAGCTTTTGAGGCCAAGGAGCTCAAGGAGGCCTAGAAGCAGTCCAGAAGGAGAGAGCTGGGTGAGTCGAGCCAGGGGAAAAAAGCCCCGGCTGCAGCGCAGCGGGAGCAGCGGCGTCAACAGGGACGCTCCCTCGAGCGCGCGAGACCCGAGGAGCCTGCCCCCCTCGGCCTGTGCTCCTAAGCGCATGCGTTCTCGCCTTCTCTCGCGCTCGAGCGCGCGCTACCTTTCGAATCCTTCCATATTGCCCTCCGACTTTCTTTTCCCTCCTCTTCCTATTCCTCTGCTTTTTTTTCACCTTTCAACTGAGCAACACTTTACACTTGCATTTTCAAATTTTTCAACTATTTTTACAAGCATCCCCCTTCTGTCTATCATCTAATTGTGACATTCTTTTTTCTTTTCATTAGTGCCGGATAAAAGATGTCTTCAACAGCAGTAGAACAGTGCCCTGCCAAAGTCGGAGTTACTAGTAAGAAAGAAAATGAAAACAATACTAAAGGTCGCAGAATTTCCAATCCATCTCATAAGAAGCACAAGCACGAGGAAAACCGACATTTCAAGTTTGGTCGCAAGCGCTTACAAAGTTTCACTGCTAATGGAAAATTCTTTCCTCCCTACAAACGTAGAAAGAAAGAAGGAATGATTATACCGCCTACAAAATTCTTGCTTGGTGGTAATATCTGTGACCCACTAAATTTAAATAGCATGCAGGATGAAGAAGTTAATAGAGCTATGAATGCTGTAACACCAAAATCAAGTCCTCTTCCAACACCAAAGCACAGAAAAGGGGCCATCGAAGTTATTATACCTCCCAACATTCATGATCCTCTAAATCTTACAAACTGTAATGACGATGCTGAGTATGAGAAGCAACTTATATCTCCAGTAAAAAAGAATCATAAAAAGAGAAATAGAAAGCGAAAAAGACCATCAAGTACTGGAAGAGATACAAGAGATGAAAAGCTTGAAACAAGTGTTACAGTAGAAAATAAAAATGTATTATTAACAGAAGAAGCTACAATTGTAGAAAATGTTGCCAACAACTCTCTAACAGAACCTCAAAAAGCAACCAGTCCATCAAAGTCACCACCACAAGAAATACAGCAATCAAAATTAGATACACAACCAAAGGAAAAAGTCAAATTACGTCTCAAAGGCTTAGAAGAACCAAAAGATAAAAGGTTAAGAAAAGTCGATGTAAAAGATAAAATTGTCAGCCCTGTCATACCGCAACCTGGGGCATGGAAGCCAAGATTACAACACAGGCCGAATCAGGATAAGAAAAAAATAAAACACATGCCAAACTTTAATAGTAAGAATGCCAGATTTCAGTATGGCAATTATAATAGATATTATGGATATCGAAATCCACATCATGATGTAGATTCAAGACTAACTGTGTTCAGTCAAAGAAAAGAACTCTTTTATGGAAAAGATATCTTAGATATTGGTTGTAATATAGGTCATATTACGCTTTCTGTTGCAAGAGATTTTGGAGCCCGTAGTGTAACTGGTATCGATATAGACAAAAAGTTAATAAACATTGCTAGAAAAAATGTTAAACATTATGTTAATTGTATACAATCTCCAGCGAGTACTGAAGATGGAGATCACAAGGAGTATGATGCTAATTACTTCCCTATGTCCATGGTTATAAATTATGGACCAGTAGATATACCTGGTTTTACAAAACACAATGATCATAAAGGTTTTCCATACAATGTTTCATTTGTTCAGGTGATTACTTAGTCAATAAACTTTTCAAAATCAACATTAAATATTATAATATTTTTTATTTTATTTTATTAATATAAATTTTTATGTTTACTAGGGAAATTATATATTAGAAGATGATGCCCTTTTAGCTTCAGAGCAACCTCAATTTGATGCAATTATTTGTTTATCCATAACTAAATGGCTTCATTTAAATTTTGGTGATGCTGGTCTGAAACAGAGTTTTAAAAGAATGCATGCACAGCTCAGGCCAGGAGGAGTTTTAATTCTTGAACCTCAAAATTGGAGTAGCTATTCAAAGAAGAAAGCTTTGACTGTAAGTATATATTTGCAATTAAAAAGTTAATATTAATGCAGTAAAATAAAATTAAGTTTTGTTTAACTCTTTCATGAAAATTTTCAAGCTTTTTAAGAAAAGTTGTTCTAAAAACTTTAAAAAAATTAATTCTAACATTCTAAACATCTACAGAGTTTGTGATGATTTCAAATAAACTATTTCAATAGCATTTTTATTTTAATTGTGTTTTGTTTACTGCAGCGACTACTTAAAGTTAAGAGACGAAAATGTCCCCAAGTGCGCGAAAGGGTTAATTAATTTACCTTTACAACTCCATCTCAACTATTTTTATTTAAAATTGAATAGAGAATTCAACTGTAAATTTTTAGCTTAATAGGCATTTCAAGATAATTATTATATATTTTCGTCTTTAAAAATATTAATTGCCAACAAATTACTACAAATAACTTACAAAGTATTAAAAAAAAAAATTTAAATATATAGCTATCATGATTTTTAAGTACTGTTTTTAGACGTGATTTTACTTATTCAAATCATTCTTGTTCTTAATTTTTCAGGAGAAAATTTACAAAAACTATCAAGCCATCGAATTTTTTCCGCACAAATTCACGCAGTACCTGCTGTCAGCCGAGGTGGGCTTTCGCAAGTGCGAGGTTGTCTCGGTGCCGCCTCATCCATCCAAGGGCTTCCAGCGTCCTATTTATTTGTATACCAAGGCTGATGTCGTGAATCCGAGTCCAAGTATCGAGGTAACGAGGTCGACTACGGTGAGCGACATAAAAGCGACGCCAAGTACCACATGTACCACCAGTAATGCAAGAAATTTTGAGATTGTGGAGGCCATGGAGGTATCGCGCAATGAACGCCGACAAAGCCTCGAGCAGCAAGAACATGATCGTAGAGAATACGAGAGAGAACTTTTTCCCTCAGAGTCGAGCAAGGAATTGACTTGGTTAGAAATTTTTCATCTTTTTAATAATTATACCAAACAAACCTTACTGCTTGAAAACTGTTTTATAATAATAGTACTTTTAAAAGCTCAAATTTTAATCCTTTAAATTTTTATATTTTTATTATAACAGAAACTTCATTATTTACTGATTAGTAGATAAATTAGTTATAAAGTATGAGAAAATAGGGTACATACAATCGAAGAAAAATCAATTATTAATTATCAAGTCTAATGTCGTATTCGAATCACTAAATAATAAATTACAATATAAAGTTACTAATCAAAAATTACAAGCTTTCTTAAATTCGTATTAATAAATCTTCTGTTTTTTTTTAATTTTTTTATTTATTTATTTATTAATTATTATTTTTTTTATAAAATAGGGAACCGGGCAATAAATCCACAAGTCAGCGCAGCGGTGAGTCGCTAAGCCAGTACGAGCAATTGGAGAACGTATACGCTCCGAGTGCGACACCTTGTTACAATGCGGAAGATACACCAAATCACAATGAGGAAACAGGGCCGTCCTTCGATCCCGAGAAGATGTGCTACCTCGACGTGAAAATCGAACATGACGAACAGGACGAGGAGAAGAGGCCCGCTGAAGAATCCGAGGATCAGCAACAGCAACAGCAAAGGCCTGAGCGCACCGAGACGCAAGACGATAACACGTGAATACAAGGGCCCAACGCGGCGCATTATTTACTTTTTTTTATTTTATACAGACTAAGAAGAGGGAAACATAAATAAACATGAAAATACACGAGTCTTTCAAACCTGGAACCGCGAGTGCATCGAGTGCGCGTAAGGAACACTTTTTCATTCGGAAGGGGGGAAATAAGAAATTATATTTGTAAAAAGGGGAGCGAAATAAGTATATAAAATAATAATTGTAAGAAATATTGGATACTTGAGAACAGTACTTTTAAGAGTCCCGCGGTAATCGCCGTACGGGGCTGCGGTCTCGACAATGGCTGCAGCACCTGCACGCCCTTTTTTTCACGTTCTTTAAATAAGAAGTCAAATGAGTTAGAAAAAAAGAGCAGTATAATAAAAAAAAAAAAAATCTAGTTGCACTGTAAAACAGCGATTAATAAACAAGTAAAAGAAGCGATAATTATAATCGTAATTGATGAATTGGTCCTTTTTTTATCTAACATCACAATTATTTTTTGTATCCATCGTATAATTTGCTTTATTTTGCAAGAATTAAAACATTCCTTGTGGACAAAGAGAATCTTTGATGCCAACTACTATTCTCTATCTTTATTTGTTTATAATAATTCTTTTATAATTCATGAAGTGCATTGTTGAGTTTTGTATGTATGTGAAAGTTTATGCGTCTCTGCGACAGTGGAGGTTGTTTGTTTTTTTATGAGCTACTTGCGTTGACCTGCAACAGCTTATACAATTCTACGACTGAAGTATGTGTGCGTTCATGAAAGAACAGGAGTGAGTTGCATTTTCTTAGATAATATGTGTGCCTTATTTACAGTAAAACAGTGAAAGAAAAAAGTAAGTATGAAAACCTAGAAAATTTGTCGTAATAAGTTAAACCAGTGATGTTAAAATATTCTTTGTATAGAAATATTATTTATAAAATTAGTAAAATAATTTTAAAACTTTTTATGGAAATCACGATAATTTATAAATAATAACAAGAACAGTAATAATAATAATAATAAATTATAATCTGATTAAAAATTTGTTTTATTCAATTGAAACTCATTCCTGTTCTTTATCTCTTCAAACAATGAGTGATGAAGAGCGCGGGCGACATTGTTGTACTGCTTTAGTCTGTACGACTAACGAGAGTATTTATGCTAATTTTCAAGGCTAGTATCAATATGCTTATGTTTCTAACAAAGCGAGACGCCAGCGCCTCGCGTTCAAATATGTAATTTATCTTTTTTTTTCTTTGCGAGAGGCAAAGTCACCCTAATATCTTCGAAAATGAGTTGTCCATTTTTTTTTTTTTTTTGATTTACTTGATGAAATTACACATCTCAAGTAATTTAAAAATTTATACAAGTTTACATACTCAAAATTATAGAACCACTTCGTTTTAAATATTATAATTGCAATATTTCATAATTCTATATATTTAAGTATAATTCGCACATGAATTATATGTAATGAATATCATTCAAAATATTAATACACTGACATTTATGGCAAGCATTCACATCAGTTATTTTATATAAATCAAATTATCTATTATAAAATCACGATGTTGTATAGAGTATATAGAAGATTACATGATTAAATTATTTATGCATACTTTTAAAATACTTGTAGCATTTAAAAATATGCATTTGTACAATGATCATAGATTAAAAAGAGTTTTTTTCTACAAGAAAATAAAGTTTTAAACAACTACATAAAATGCTTTAATCATAGAAAATAAAACTTAACTATTATGTTTTATGTTTGTCATAGTTTGAAACAATCATTTAAAAAGACAATTAAAAATTCACAATATTATTTTTAAATAATTTTCCTTACGTTAATTTATACTATGATTCGATTAATAATATTATAATTTAAATTTCTTTTAAATACTCATTAACTTTTAAATTTGTGAATTTCAAAAAATTTTTAGTAAATATCTTATGTAAATATAATTTATCAATAAATTTGTATGTAGTTCTTTAATTTAAATATTTCTTCAGACTCTTATTTTTATTTTATTTATCATACTATAGTCACTTATATATTCTAAGTTTATTATTATTAATCTTTACCACATAGTAAATGTTTATCTTAAAAATTTTTATCTTCTCATTGATTTCATTTTTTAGTATATATTAGTTTTTCAAAATATTTTATTTATATATTTTTTAAAATAATGAAATATGTGAGAAAATTCAAATAAATAATCGGAATTACTACAGATCAAATAACCGACAACACTTTTACCGTTTAAAAAAAAATTAAAAAGATATTAATTTAACTCCTTAAAAAAAACTAGCTGATCTGATATTTATAATTATTTTGAATAAATTATTATTGATAAAAAGAGAGGAAAACTTTTATACAGTATGATAATTATTACTTTGAAGACTACAATTATAAAATCTAGCAAAAATTGTAATTTATGTTATGGACTAACATTAGATAAAATTCTCTTTGCACATCTTACAAATTTGCTTGACTGTAGTATGCGTGTGTGTATGTGTGTGGGTAAGGTGGGGGTGTATGAGTGTGTGTAAGAAAATCTTTTGTAAGTTTTGTGACATTGAAGTTTCTTTAAACAGTTTTCATACGTCACATAGAAAAATCAAGCAAAGATTGCGCAGGGGTGGACACCTACGAACTTTTGTAAGAGAAGTGAGATTTTCTTGTTGGATTACGATGACTCGTCTCAATGTGTTGTATACATAAAGCTTATAGTGAAAATAGGCGCAACAAATCGACAAAGAGCATCTGGCTAGACATTAGGGTGACCTCAAACGCATATGCCTCATCTTGTTTTTTTAAAATATAACTTGCAAGAATCGAAACTTCGAACAACAACGAGCGATCCAATAATTGAGTAACGCTCTTACAAATGTGCTCAAATCACATACTTGTACAAAGTACATTGTCAGCGTAAAGGCGTTATAGACATTATATGTGTATGTGTAAATGATATATTCATCGACGGTGTGGTGTCGTTCGGAGTTTCCATATACAAATAATCTCTTCTCTGGCAGACGAACGATGGCAGGAGTTGAGGAGGAGAGTCACAATTAAGGAGGTCTGAATATGCGCCATTCTCCCAGTTACAAGCTTTTATCATCTGCATTTTTGCAAAGTTCGATTTTGGCTATAATCTGTTTGTGGGGATTAGAATTTTTTAATTTATTTTTGTTCAGTAAAATAAATTAATGACTAAAATTTGCAGACTTAAAGATTCATAAGCCTGTTAAATTAAGCCCTAAAGAAAAATGTTAGTTGAGATCTCGGGTAGAAGGTTGAAAAAATTTCACGAAAATAGTATAAAATGGATAGTGGATTATCAAAGTTAAGTTTTAATCACTTGTATTTTTGTCACTCACATGAGATATTGTCGCGAGATTTTACCAGAGATCTCATTTGAGATTTTTCATTAGGCCGACTTGTGAAGCATTGAAAGTTGAAGAAAAAGTATATTCATGAAGAGAGAGAGAGCGAGAGCTGGGAGGAAGGAGAATAAGAAAAGTGACTGCGTATGCAGTCTGAAGGAATTGAGTCGAGCATATGGGACAAATGCGAACTTTACAAGAAAATGCAGAAGGAGAAGAGTGGCGCTGATTCAGTGAGCACTAATATAGATGGGCGAGGAGACGGGCAGGGGTGGGCTGGAGGAGGCGTTGGACTATTCGTCGACGAGCTCCCAGAGCATGAGGGCGGCGTCAGTGCCACCGACCGTCACAACGTTCTGATCGTTGTAGAGGAATCGCGCGCAAGCCAACAGTGAACTGTAGACCTTTTCCTCGATGTACTCAGCTTTAGCCGAAGTGCAGGGGTATCGGAAGAGCCTTAGGTAACCCTCGGCATCGCCGCTCACGAGCATATCATGAGCGGCCGAGCGGCTAGAGGTCGTCACGACTGTTGTCAGCGGGTAGTAGCGATTATTCCACATGCCTGAAACGCAAAATTAAATTAATAACATATTAAGCTTCTTTTATTTATTTTAAGGTAAATCGGGGCAAGATGCCAGCTTGGGGAAGACGCCCTTGGCTATATTTTCTATGCTTACATAGAAACGGCAATGGGAGTTCGATTTTAAAACTCATGATTAGCTTATTATGTGCTCAAAATATTGTTTTATTCTGACTTTATTTTCATGTCAAATTAAAAGAAAAATGAAAATTTTGCTGTCAATGTAAAATTTTCAATATGTTTAACCTTTGTTTTTGTTTTGTGCAAAAAATTTTGTGCATAAATAATAAGTAACAATAACAATTTGTAACAGTATCATTTATGAAATGTAAAAATAATAATTTTTTCATCTATACCATTTTTTGTTTTTTTTAGAGTGTTAGGGTAAGATGCCAGAATGTATTTAGTATATCTATATATATTTTATATAAATGGTATCTTACCTAAAAAAAAGTTCTTAAAATTTAGTTTTTGTTGTGAAAACAGTGTATTGAGACATAATATTTATTGTTACTCAAAAAAAACGCGTCATTTTTTGTTATTTATAAGTTTTTTGCTATAATTAATTTTATGTAACACATACACGATTTTCGCGTTTTACGATACCTAAAATGTGGGGCTAAAGTGAATGTTGAAGGACCGGCACAAGATTTTACTTCAAAAATGACATTTAGCGGTACAAATATATATAAATACGAAAAAACTCGAAAATCAATACATGAGTTACATAAAATATGGTATGCACCAAGGGTTAGTGAGCTTTTTTGACCTCGTGTGTAAGCAATACTCGTCTTCGGCTCGTAAACGCACTCGCCTTCGGCTCGTGCTAGCTTGCCTTGACTCGTACTGCAAATTCCACACTCGGTTTATAAAAGCTCACTTTACGCCCTTGGTACATAATATACTATTTTTCGATACCATGTGGCATCTTCCCTGAGTGGCATCTTACCCCACCGCTTTCAGATATTAATTGTTAACTAATTAAAGCGATACAAAAATTTATATATATATGTTTGATAGCTTATACTGTTCTTTACTAAGATAAGTTGTATAAGTTTAGTTTACTTAATTTGTGTAGATTTTATTT
>UELX01005020.1:0-15308 GCA_900480035.1 Eupelmus urozonus | reverse complement strand
ATATTGTGTTTGAGTTTGTACTGAGGTGTGCAATAAAGGAATATTATTATTATTATTATTATTATTATTATTATTATAATATCTTAAAACATCATTTTTTAATTTAAACCCGAGATGAGCACCTCTGCAGTTAGAGAACGTCCTTAAACGGACTTGGATGCTAGACTTAATATTTAGGTGTCAGAAATCGATCCTCAAAGCCTCATTAAATCCTTTTCCTAAATAATCTGATCCATCTAATCATTTTGTGAATCAGTTAATTAATCAATTGCAATCCTGCTAATTAAATACTGCGTACCAATAAAGTAACAAAAACACTTAAAAACGAAAGTAAAAACATTATTTTCCAAAAAACAATCATTACCCTTCCTCAATAATACCACAATGACTACTCTCCTCGCTATATCTCCCCTCACACTCTCATTCCAAATAAAATCCATAATAAACTAATCCGGCTTTACAAGATTTAGATTTAGCCGTGCGCCAGCAAGAGCACAAGAGACTAAAGCTAATAAAGAATATCTCGGCACCTATAGAGCCAGCTTAAGATAGGTCGAGCACCCGGCAGGCCTCCATATACGTGAACCCACCTCCGCCGCCCCCGCACGTCAATCGATTGCACGCACCGAGCTCTAGAACACAGCAGACGCGCGCGCGCGAATATGACCGCAGAGCCTGGCTCGTTTATTGAAGATGCTATCGGTCCGTCAGCGTGCGATCGCAAAATAATGAGGATGGGATAGTTTGGATTACAAAGGGGAAATTGACTGCTGACTTGTTTGTCGCCGCGGTCGCCTGAGTGGCCGGCTGTCAATCAAACGCCTCCGATGGCTCTTTTGCAGTGACGGCAGTGATTTTTTTTAGACGCGCTGCTCGAAAGTGTAAATACGTCTTTTTTTAACGGAAAACGTTACAGAAACTGAAAATGTATGATGCAAAATGATAATTTAATTAGGTAATATGTGGATCAGGGAATAAAGAAGTACGTAGAAAATGTCATAATCATTTGGTGAGCTTTGACGTTACACTTACCGACACGCTAAATTAAACTTTTAGCACCGACGTCCGCGCGGTAAAATTTTAGACAGCATCCCACTAAAAGTTCAATTGCTCGTTGTGATAAAATTTGAATATAAGACGCCGTAAAAGGTCGGCCGCGTAAAATACAGGCTCATAAAAAATCCCAAGTGCCGCCCAGCTTGTGTCGCTCTAAAACGCAAATTAGTTTTCAATTCTTCAGAAATCCGATGGCCCTTCCATTTTACACCCGCCCATTGTACATGTATTAAACATCCCTCCTTCAAAACCTCCTCAAACCCCACCCTCGTCAGTGTAATACAAAATTCTCATCGCACTGTTCTCACGGGCCGAGCCAGACTCTTTACTTTATTATTAACGTCGCGCCGCGAGCTGCTCGGTACGCGGAAAATTTGCATGCTCGAGTGGAGAGCGAAGCCCGGCGCTGAATTTCACGCACTTCTGCTCTAATACCGAGGCGCTGGCTGCCATAAATTTGCCGCTCGGATCGTTTCGTGATCTTTTTCGTCCCGTTTTTCGACGACAGCGGCTCGATGATTGGCTAGTGCAGGCCTCGTTGTCGCAGTTTACGAGAGATTGATGGATGGATCGCGCCGCCTGGGCGATTATGCGATCGCGGTGATTAGAGAAAATTGGATTTCGGCGCGCTTCTGGGGGATAGATGAAATTTAATTGGCTTTCTACGGCGGATCGGCTGGTTTTTACGGTGTCGCGCTGGGTTTTAATTTATTGATGAGATAGGCTGTTTTGCGCTTTTTTCACGGATTTTGAGGAGATTGATGTTTTCATTAAGTAATCGAAAATTGTGATTGCGGTTTATGGGATGCTGTTTGTTCCATGGGAAAATAAAAAATTACTTATGGTAGTAAAGAAATACTCGGATGTAAAAAAGAATATTGTTTTATATGGTGTAATAGTAAATGAAGAGTAATAGCGTTTTTATGCTTTGCTCGGTAAACGGTTGTGCTAGAGTTTTAGATTATTTTAACACGATAAGAATACCCGCATGTGACCCTTCACTTAGCTATAAAGATTGTCTTATCTTATCTTTAACTTGCATGTCGATGGCTACTCTTTTATTATATGGGTTTTGCCGGAACATTCAATCAAACCAGTTGTTACAAAAGACAGTTAAATTGTTAAAATATCGGTTCACAAAAATGATTTACTTATATTCAAAATAAATTGATCTATTTTTTATCTTTGAGTAATAAATTTTTTGCTTACAGGTCATGCTAAATGATTTACAATTTTTTATATTATTTATCATGCTATATTTTGATTTTAAAAAATGCATATTTATATTTTTAGTTGGAACCTACATTTATTCTTTATAATAAACTGTTAATTGTTAAATTTCTACTGACATATTTTAGAAAATTATAAAGTTATAAAATAGTTACCTTATATTCACTAAAGCATTTAACAAAAATTTCGATAAAATGCCTATCTACAAAAAATCAATTACTCGCAAATAATTTCCGCACACCACATACAAACATCACAATAAAACGCCCTATCAACCTAAAAAGCAATAACTCAAACAGCAACAAAATCGGCAGTATAATTAATTAAATTTACCGCACAATGAAGCCCGATGCGCAAAATATTAACGCTCCCATCCGGCGTCTACCTTCTGCATGACAAACTCGGACGGCCACGGCCGCAGCGTTAATTCCTCACCCTTACCATCCTCTCCGCGCGTGCATAATTAATGCATTTACGTCCACGAGGCAACCAGCTCTTTTGACATTATAACATGCCGCGTCCGGCTCGCGCGCCCCCATGGAAAGTTTCGCGATCGCGCACGCCCACTTATACTTACGAATTTCGCGCTCTGCACTCGAGAGATCCGCTTTCTACTTTCCGCGGATGCAACGCCTGTCATTTATATAGGCGCGCTGCTGCGTCAGGAATTACGTGTACGAGAGAGCGCGGAGTTTGCGGCAATAAAGCAGCGAAGATGCGCGTGTATGCATGTATACGAGGCGACGAGTGAAATTGAACGTACTGCTCAGTGGCGGCTGCGAAAGTACGAGCTTTGATGTTTCGTTGAGCTTTTGCGCGCTTTGATAACGTATATTTTTGCAAGATTTTTTTTTAATGGTGAGATCGGGATTTTGAGTTTAAGTAGTTTGATGGATTTTCGTGATTATTCAGGTTTTAATTTATTTGAAAAGTGTATTTAGATAAAAATATCTAATTGACGATTGAAATTATTTCAAAAGTAGGATCACGAACTATTTCATTTTTATCCTTTCGTTTTAATTATAAATAAATCAATTTAATTAATTAACTTTAATTTTTATTTAATTTAATTTTTTATTATAATAAATCAAGTTTTGATAAATGGAAAGAATATTACTGATATTGTAGATATATTGTATTGTCATGTCAATATTACTGAATATTATTGAATAGTTTTCGTTTATAAATTAATTATTTTATAACAAATTAAATATTTCAGTGACCGTGGGTATTACGCACGGTGATAACTTTTAATGCCACAAAAAGTTTATATTTCACTGTGCAACCTTAATTTCCTACTTTGAAAATTTTGCTTGAACTACAACTGTACTCATCCCTCATAATGAAAATCTCATTGTTGGTTCTTGAAAAGTTCAATGGCTAAAGTTTTATTCGAACCATTCCTTGAAAAATTGCTCTAGTAGTTTAATGCAGAAACTTGTATTACATTGACATAATGTTCTATGGAAAATATATACAAATATGTTTATAAATTATGATTACAACGAAAATTGACCTTACTTGATGATTTAATTCAAAACTGTAAATATGAATATTAAAAAGAAAATGAATATTAAATAGCAAATAAAAAATGCAAATTCTCATGTATGTCACTGTTATTGGATTTTTTATCTAAAATGGCCAGTAAATTCACTTTCCAACAATTTTCAATCCCAAATTCCAGCAGTCTTACAAAATTTAAAGCCTATTTCCGTACTTTATTCCAATATTTTTTTCCGAAACTACCCGAGACCAGTGATTCACTTTTACGCTAAAACGTTAAACTCAAATTTCACATTAAAACAAAACGTTTCTACTTTTATCCATTCAGACCTCGCGAAATCCGGCTCATAAAAAAAGCGACGAACGACCTCTGTAAATTGAACGTAACCCCGTTTTACGCGATATCCCAACACAATTAACATAACTCCAAGATTACCCCACGAAACATTTCCTTCAAAATCCTTCCTTAAAATAGTATCCATCAAATGAAATATCTTTAAAAAAATCCCTCGTCATTTTTAAGCGGCGCGAGGAGCACAATAATAACAGCGCCAGGAGAAGCCACTCGATCCTTTCTCACAGCAAACAAAAGTGAACTCAAAGCGAGAAAAAAAACCGATTCCCAGTAGACGCGAGCCGAGCTGGGTGTACGTCTACCCTCGAGCCACTGGCAAAGAGCTCGCTTTCTCTTGCAATTTGCGCGCAAAAATAGGTGCGAGAGGACTTCGCAGTTGTGGAAAATGAGAGCGTGGGAAAAAAAATACCCGTCGAGGGTTGTTATGAATCGTTTCGTTTTTACACCGTGGAGTGTGAAGCGAATACGTTTAGTAATTTTGATTAAACTTGTGATTTGAATATGGAATTCGATTGAGGCGATGGATTTGTTTTAATCCAGTAACTGGCTAGAAAAGTGTGAAATCAGTTTCTGGTCAATCGTTTAATAGTATATTACGCACCTAGGGAGGTAAAGAATTGGCGAGTCCATAGCACATGTAAACAATGTAATGTAATGTGGCAAACATGTGCTATGGGGTTGCCATTTTACCTCCCGTAGTGCGTATACTATTTTTTGCTACAGCGAGGCCGAAATTACCAACTTTCTGTTTGAGGTTAGGACGGAAAGTTGGCACTTGCGGCCCGCTGTGGCGAAAAAATCTGTTATTATAAATTCTAGAAAAACAAAGCTTTACTACATTTTCAGCAACGGTTTCATTTGTTTTTATATTAAATGAGGAGTCTAGAGCAGTAAATAACGATAACATTTATAAAAGCATGTATCTCTATTTTAACATTTAATAATAAGAACGAAAGTTGAGATATTTTTCTAAGTTTAATAGTAATAATAACATATGTTTAAAATTGTCTAACACAACTCGTCTGTATCTACTACTAGTATGACTAATATAACTGTTCTATTTTGAAGAGCTTGAATAAGATTTCTTAGCTGTTTTATCGATAATAAACTTCAAATTTTTCAATCGAATATTTTCTTACTTTACGCTATTTTCTTCAAACTCATAGATTAAAATAAATTTTTTGAGAGATTTGTGTGTCAAGATAAGCAAAAGTATATTTATTAAATAATGTGTAAACTAATAGTGTATCTCTTACATATTCTAAAAATCTTTATAAAAAATTCTTGTAACTGTATAATTTTTTAAATTTTCATTCAAAAATAATAATTTTATTACTATAAAAAAATAAAAATTGTTTTTTGTTAACAAATAAAAACTCTTTAAAAAAGAGTCTCTACTTGTATTTCAGCAAAACGAAGGCCTTGATAGGGATAATAAAATGGACACAGAAAAAATCACCCTTCAGTTTCTCTTATGTATACGAAAGAAATCTACCGACGCTTTTAGTAGGTCTCAATCGAACAGACGATTTCTTTCGACTGCCTACGTTTGCCGCAAGCCTACAATTTTGACGGTGCTGTTTTACGTTTATGGAAGCAGGGACTGAGGGTACATCTTTTATGAGGATTTCAGCCAAAGCCCATCTGAATAATTTGTCGGATTCTAATCCTATTATAGGAATTCCAGATCTTACAATAGTTCAGAAATTGTCAAATTACTTGAAAATATTCATTTCCAAGTAAAATCATCTTACTGTGCATATTGATTACATAATTTAATTAAATTATTAAGGCTAATCTTTCTGATTTTTATATTACTCCTATAATAGCAAATATATTAATTCCTTTTTGAATTAAAAAAAAAATACAAGATATTACCAAAAATCAGCTAAAAAGATTGCCCTATCACTTATAATTCATAACTTCCATAAAACTACAACATCACAATAATTTTTTCGGCATCAAGCCCGGAGCACTAACCACGAAATCGGCCATAACTCCGAAGCTCCATTCCCACACGGGGCTTTCAGCAACGGAGTTCCTTCATAACACGCGCTTCATAATCGCCATATAATGGGAAGGAGGCCATAAATACCTCGGCTCAATAAACGCCGGAGATAACGACTAGACATTATATAGAGAGAGAGCAGAATATACGTATACGTAGAGGAGGCTGTACATACCTTGAGACCAGGAAGGACCGCCGCGGGGTCTGAGGGGGTCCGGGCCGAGGACGCCTGAGTGGTCGCACCGTAGCTCAGCTGGTGCTGATAGTTGCTAAGGATCTTCTTGTGGGCGCTTGCCTGTGCTCTGTATGCCGACACAGACAACTTCATTATTTCGCCTGCTGCCGGGCGGCCTGGGGGCGGCGACCGCTGCCTCCTCGACCGCTCCAGGCCCTGCCTGCGGCCAATCCCGCTACCGACGACGTGGTGACCCCGCTGCTCTTACTCGCGCTGCTTCTACCGCTGCCTCTGTTACTGCTGATGCCGTTGTTATCGCTGCTGATGTCGTCTGACTCAGGCCTACCGCTCGCCGCCCTTCTGGAGCGCTCAGCAGCCGCCAGCATAGCGCAGCTCCGGATACCTCTCTCTCTCTCTGCTTTTCTCTCTTCTCTCTTCTTCTTCTTCTTCTTCTCTTCTTCGTCTCAGCCTCCCCCTACCTCCAGCCAGTAACCCTCCGATGTCACGTGTAGGGGGCTGCCTGACGCTCTGGCAATTATTATCGCGACAGAGAGAAAGAGAGAGGGAGAGAGTGAGAGAGAGAAGAGTCAGCGGCTTTCTTCTCGGTCCCTGCAGCCGCCCCTCTCCGCCGGAGATTAAATTAACCTCTGTCCCTCGGTCGGGTTTTTGTAGGTCACTGGCTGACGCTAGCCCGGCCTCTACTACTGCTCGCCGAGGCTCCGGTGAGCTGGCTGCTCTTCTCGATACACATTGCTGGCCGACTTATATCTCCCCGCTCGGATCATTCGCTCGTTCTCCCTCTCTCTCTTTCTCTCTCCTTCTGTCGCCTCCACTGATCCAAAAGAGAGAGAGAGCGCGCACGCTGAAAATCCCCTTATCCTATAAAGAGGGGCCGTCGGGCTGGTATAGAAAATCCGTCCCCTTACGAGGAGACGGCCTGCCTGGATGGATCCTTCACGGGAGAAAGAGAAGCAGCAGCAGCGCGCCGCGATTCATGACGGGCCTGCCACTCTCTCTCTTTTAGAAGACTTCAGGATGGTCAAGAGAGTTTTCTCTCACTCTCTCGAAAGCGAGATAATTCCGAGAGTCCTTTTTTTTTCGGCGCCCGATTGATAGTTCCTCTCTTTAGTTATCTCGTAGCTCGGGGATCGATTGATTTCCTTGTTTGCCGGGGCTCTGCGGGTGCGTCGCGCCGTTAATGATTTCCCCGGAGAAGAGAAGCCGGACGACTCGCTCGCGCCTCGAATCAATCTCTCTCGCCGCGAAGACCATCGACCGACGCCGCCGCCTCTCGGAATTCTTCTATCTTCTTGCGGCTTTTTTTTCTTTTTCAGCAGAGCCGTAGAGCTGCCATCGATTGCTGGGCTGGCCGGTAAGTCACTGTGGAATGAAGAAAAAAATTTTTGATTATTAATGACGGCTGCGCGGGTGGTGGGATAAGGTGAGCGTTACGTGTGAAATTGACTTATAAAGCGTAAGAGTTTTTTCTAATCGGTCGTGGTGGATTGTTGCTTGGTTGTTATTTGGTGGAGATTGGATTAGCCGAATCGAAAATTAAGTAGAGCGTAATCAAGGCCTAACTATATTGCATAATTGTTATTATAATTATGGATGTTGGTGAATTTCCAATTAGGTTCTAATCATGGCCTAGCGGAATTCGGATGGTTAAGCAATACTAATTAATTTTCTATTTGGAAAGTTTAAGGATTTTTGAATAAAATTTTACTGTTCGTGTTGGTATGTTTATTTATTTTTTATTTATCATAAGTTCGGTAAAATGTGCTATTATAGTAAGTGTTCCAAAAAGCTTTCAACGTAATTTAGATAAAACATCCGTAATGTTTCCATTTATATCATTTAAATGCTTAATTCAGAGCAGACGTTTCGTGAGAATTGCAGTTCACGAAACATTGCTTCAAATAAATTTACATGCATTTACACGATTGAATTTCCAAAAACTATATAATCTCATAATTTCGAAGGTTCCTTATCATCATAAAATTTACATAATATTATGTGCAAAACACTAGTTTCGAGCACATTCCGTTCTATTATTATTAAATTATTTCTCTGTATCTCATAATAATTTCAAAAGCAAAATATTATTTTAGTGATAATAGTAGAGAAACGACAATGGCATATGATTGTATAGTAACAAATACTTCTTTTTCAAAGTTAGGAAAAGTCGTACTATAATAAGCTTTGTAATTTTTAACCTTTTATAAATTTCTTTTCATCTCGTACGTTTCGCTGCCCTACGGAACGGAGAAGTACTATTTGAACAACGAATACGATGTCGGTAAAAATTTTTGCTACTTCGACTGATTTTTACTGTCAACTCGAATTGTTATCTCTTTCGCTTTTGTTCGGCGGCAGTAAAAACTCAGCTCGAGATGGCGAGAACGATTTTATTTTAATGCTCGCTGCACTAAAGATTATGTTTGATTTACACTTTTGTTATAAAATGTATTTTACGTTTTAGAGATTTTGTTCAGAGAAATAACCTAAGAAATGTCGCTGACAATGAGGAATGACAATACGATAATCTTTCCGTCAAATAATTGTTAAGTAAATATGAAAGTATTTTTCAACTGTCTATAATATTTGAAGAGCTTAGTTCTCAATGAGGCCAAAGTACATTTTAAAAATGACCTTTTTTTAACAAAAAAAGTCGATATATTTAAAAATAGACTTCGTCTCCTTATATCTGAAATCTTTTTTTCATGTAATCGAAGTAAATATTTATAACTCAAAACATCTATAGTTTATAATTAATGAGATTAAACAATATATTTTTTACAAGAAATTTTTGTTTCATATTTTTACAAGAATAAACATTTTTTTATGTGATAAAGAATGTAGAACACTTGAAGATATTAGGTCCATAAACATGGTTAAATGTTCAATATTTGACTATGAGTAACTGCTCAGTATAAAAACAAAAAGTTTAACAAACATAAATTCTTGTACATTAAACATCACCATAAATTCTGCTATAAAAGTTAAAGATAAAACTTCTAAAAAAAAAGGATATGACATTTTTGCATCTTAATACTAAATTTCTTTGTCAATTTTCCAATCATAAAGTATTTGCAATTTTACTAATTTTACTAATCACTATTAGATAAATATTTATAATTAAGCTCAAAATAAATGAAATAAATTTTCAAAATGAAAATTTCTTTTACAATTATTAAACTTTAGTGAAGATAAAACTATTGTAAATTATCAAAAATTGCCATCATATAAGGAGAAATATCCTTGAAATCTGTTACCAGCAATTAATAACAACTTAAAGAAAATCATAAAAAAAACCTTAAATTTATTTCTTATTTAAGATATACCATAGTTTAGTTAATATTATGCCTAATTATAATATTATAATATTTACACGACAACTACTGTCCCCGTGTAGCCAGCCGTAATCATATCAACAAACATCGCGTAATCATTTATGATTTCGCAAACACCAAAGCGGTTACGACCGTTAATTCTCAGCAGCAATAAAGTCCCCTCGCAACGAAATGAAAAAAGTTTCAGAACCAAAACAGCGATAACATCCTCCAAACCCCTTTTAACCCACCAACCGTCGCATTATTATATTTTCCTTTACCCGAAGCAAAGCACACTCGCAACGCGCTGGAATATTACTCCGGCTCCTGCGGCCAAGTGCCACATTTTTAAAAACCGCGAGCTTTCGATAGCAGATGCCGGGGGAAAAATTGCCGCTCTCGAATACGTAAATGCCTCATAATGGACCAAAGAGTGGGCGCACGAGCGCCCATCGACATAGCGCGTTATAACAGACCCTGGAGGGCTTCTTGTTATTTTTTTTTCTCTTTTTATGGTGCAGCGGGGGTTTTGAACGGCCTGTTGGAGAGGAGAAGAGGGTGCGCTCAGAATATAAAAATCCATTGTGTAATATGAGGGGTTGTTAATTAAAAGCGGTATAAGGATTCATCGTTTGATGCTTTTATGTCATGGGCTACGGTCGTTTGGACTTTATATAGCGGGTTAAATGATGACTTGATGCTTAAGAATTACGATGCCCTGCGGCGGGGGGAATATCTTCTTTTAAGAGCCGATGTTATTGAATTTTTAGGGAGCTTGATGCTTGCGATAGGACTTATTTATGTATTATTTAAATGCAAAAGCTAAGCTCTAGAATTATTTTACAATTTTAACGTAAAATAAATTCGGAATATTTTCCTAGTTTCCATACAGTCCACCCACACCTGCAAAAGCATCAAACCCCACAAATAAAACGTATCGAAAATAAGACGTAAAAATCACGAAACCTCCCTTACCGCAATAAAACAGCGCCAGCAATAACTCAAATCTACCTAACGAACTTAGCCACAATTCCCACCTTATCTCGGCGGCGTAACCCAATTTCTCCGTCAAAATGCTCATCCCTCGTATCGGCCTCATCGAATCATAGCCAAGCGTCAATAAATCATATCTCTCCGCCCATAACGAACGCCTTTCCGACAAATCAGCCCGCAAGCTCCTCCGGCATCGTCCCCGTATATACAACTTGCTATCGGCTATACAGCCTACTAGCCTGTACCGACGGCTTTCTAAATACTTTCGCTTGACTGCAGAAGGGCGCGAGCTTCGAGATCGAAAGAGAGAGAAAGAGGAAAAAGGAGGATGTAAAGGATGAGGCGGGAAGAGAGGCGCCGCTATATGTTTTCGTCGTCTGACAGCTCGCGCGCGCAGCAGTGAGGGGCGAGAGCGATGCGAGGTAGAGAACGAGGTCAAGGAGCCAGCGGGCGGGGGTGGGAATATAACGAAATCCCGAAGGCTTCTAGTGTACGCGAGAGAGCGATGGGGAAACTGCGTGTACAGCGATGAAGAGGATGTCTGCTCTCTGAGTGCGGCTGGAGACGAGGGCAGGTGTATGATTAGTTCCGGGCTTTTTTGGGCGTGAGTATAGCGGTAATTGCTTTTTTTTTTTAAAGGAGTGTTTGTGATTTATGTGGTTTGGGTTGTTTTGAGTTTGTTGCTTTTGAAGGGGTAAATTATGGTCTGATTATTCTTCATTGGTAATTAGTTTTCGCGAGGTTTTATTGACGGGATTTTGATGAGATAGATATTTTTAAACAAAGTAAATGATGCATGCGCTAATTAGACATTAATTAGAAATTATCTACTGGGCGCTCGGATACTGTGTTTAATATAGAAAAGTTTTTGTTCCAATATTCGTTAAAATTAGTTTATACTAGAGGCAATCCGCTACGTGCTTTCGATTAAAAGTAGCCGATTGAAAACTTCCGACACGGCTGTCAAAACTTTATCCGTATCGAACAGCTAGTCAAAGTTTTTCAAGTAACGAAAATTCTTATTTAATTAATCTACTATTAGCGACTAACTACCAAAATCATTACGAGATTTATTTTCTCAAGTAATACTGTAATTGAAGATCCTTCTACAATTAAACCCAGACTAAATTAGGTCACCCAGAAAGAAAACAAACAAACGTCCAGCTAACAAAACGACTCCCCAATCAATTTTCAAAAACACACAACAAACCATCCTGCAATCATCGCTAATTTTTCCCTCCCTCTCCCACCCAAAAAACCACTCACGCACCCAAAACACGAACACAAAACCCAAGCAATTAAACGAGCCTCACACCCCCGAACCCCCCGATTAAAAATCATGCATCCCAGGCGTCTGCGGAAAAAGCCGCGGCAAATCATCCGCTATACAGACCCGCAGCGCGAGCTAAAGCGCGCAATAATGTCTCGTCGCCCCTCCGATTGCCTCGGCCTAGCCGGGATTAATATTCCGGCGCGCTGCGCACTCGGCTCGATGATGAGCCCGCCCTCGCACGAGCTGCATGCATGCATGCGTTCTATAGGCCGCCGAGGACTCCGAAATTTATCTCTCCTGCCGGAAGGTGACGCGCGGACGCTCGATCGCGGGAGTGTGTGTCTAGGTGGGGTATTGTTATCAAGCGCGTGCGTGGGTTAACTAAAATTTGATAGAAGTTCGCGGTTTGTTGAGGTGGATTTTTTGGAGAGATTTTTTTGGGTTTGTTTTTTTTTGGATTGGGGGTTGGGTGGTTTGGGTTTTGCAGTGGGAGTGTTTGTTTTTCTGTAGGAGTTTTTGTTTAATTAATTATAATATGGTATTTATGTCGACAAATTTTCTTGATTTTATTGTAGCTAGAGAGATATCATTTTAATATTCTGTATTTTATTTAATGT
Organism: Eupelmus urozonus; assembly: GCA_900480035.1. NCBI lineage: Eukaryota > Metazoa > Arthropoda > Insecta > Hymenoptera > Eupelmidae > Eupelmus > Eupelmus urozonus. Next base: position 2,766 of record UELX01005020.1, on the reverse strand, counting down.
ACCGAAATGTGTATGTCTATAAAATCTAAAATGGAAGCGTGGAGGTTTATTGTTACATAGATAATAATTGAAGAACATAAATAGTTATCGCATGTATAAATTTAAAATTTGATTTTACAACTCTCCAATTAAAATCTTTGTCAATTTTTATAACTTAATATTGATGTTTTTACGGAGTACTCGATATTGAAGCGTTCGTTAAAGTGCATATCTAAATAAAAAAATTAAATAAAAAATCATAAAACTAAATAATTGAATGATTGGCTGTGTAATAGTTGTAAAAATAGAAATCTATTTTATCTCTGTTTGTTTAAATATTTAACATTGAAATCCGCCTAGCGAAATAAAATCTTTTATACATTTTTGAAAATTGGAAAGAATAAACAAACGGTTGCACGTACCAAGAATCACTACCCTCAAATTTTCATATTTCAAATACAAAGTATTGAAAATTCAACTGATCTTTATCTCATAATTTTGAATTTTCCCTGCCAATTTAAACACTTTTTTACACAACTGAACGAACAAAAAAAAACAAAGGTTAAAAGAACAAACGAAAACATCACTTCAGCAAACCTAATTACAATTTCATGCGCAAAATCTATTTTTAAAGCACCACTCCGTATCGGTGCACTAAAACGCCCGAAAAGCAAAAAAAAACGCATCAACCCAGTTCCCTCCCACCTTCCGCGCCAGTACCCACAGCTGCGCTTCCAAAATCCCAGCCCCGTCCCCCTGGATAACAGCGCCATCAAAAATAATAGCTATCCCCAAACCTCCGCTCACGTACGCATCCAGTATCACGTCAGCCAGCTCGCCTATCACCACTACACAGACCACTGGGCTTTCAACTATTCAGCCAGTCGCTCCCCTAATACACACGCACTTCAGCCTCGGCTGCTTGCATATCTCCTCTCCAGCTCTAAAATCCGCCTCTGCACGTCCACATGGCACCCAGGCTTATATACACTGGCGACGATTAATCGGCAGTTGGCAGGTGAGATCGCGAACGTTCGCTTTTAGCGTGGCCCACACACACACATACAAAGACACAGTTGGAAGCCGGCCGCGTATGCAGACGTCCGCAGCGCGCCGAGTCCGACGGTCTAACTGGATTAGGGGCTGACGACGACGACGACGACGACGACGCGCGCAGCGCATACACAGACCGGCCGCCCGGCGCGCTCTACATATTCGCGCGCGCAGCTGGCTTTGCGGGCGCAGCCGTAACTGGATTAAATATTATCATAAACTCGTGCGGCCGCTCTTCGCGCCCTAGACACGTATAGGCGAACGTAGCGCTCCGGGGGCCGCTTCTGCGCTGGACTGGAGAGAGCTGTGTCGAGTCCGATGGCTCCGAGGAGAGGGCGAAGGCCGATGATTAATAGGAGGGACTGGGCTTTTCTTGCTGGGGAGCTTTTTGATTTTTTGGAGCTTTGGGTGGGAGGTTGTTGTTTCGCTTTTTTGAAGGTAGATCGAGCGGTGATTAATGCGTGGTTTTAATATTAAAGCTATGCTTTTGATGATGGTTTCTAAATAATTGGTTGTAAAGAATGTTGTTTAGTTCAAATATACATAAACAAATATATGCAGATATTTGAATATGGTATGATAAATTTAGAAATTTAGATACAAAATTTGTCTCTACTGTAAGTGCTCTTGTTGACACAGCATAAACGCAACGTATCTACATAGTTCTTTTTCTTGGCTCAAGTGTTTACCGAACCAAGTGTTCTTTTTTACGATGCATTTAAAATCTAATATTTAACTTTAATCGTTCTCCAAACATACATATTGAGAAAATTTTAAATTATTAAAAAGTATATATAAACTCAAAATTAATTAGTTCAAGTCTTTGTAAATGAAATTACTCGTACGTATTGTATATTTTACGATATTTTTAATGAAAGTTTTATATCACAGAAAAATGAAAATTATATATCGTGGATACGTTTAAATGGAATATGATGTAACATATATTTGTGGTTTCCCATAGTAACTAGTTCCTGTGGGTAATTAGTCAACTTTTCATGCTTCCGCGAAATTGACGCTTTAATGTTTAATTGTGCGCCTAAGATCAGAGAAAACGAGCTAAAATCTAACACTTAGCTAACTCATTTAGTCACTTAATGCGAATATAATAATGGCCATAACTTTAAGATATATTCCTTTCTCTAGCTGCTAGCTAGTAGAAAGTAGAAGTTGTTCTAAAAGCTTCGGAACTGGATCAGCACTGAATTTAACCTTATAAGAGCTTTCATCATTAATTTTATATAAATAATAACAAAACTGCATTTAAAAGTAACTTTTATCAACAAATATTATTAACTTATTAAAGGGTACTTATTTTTAAACACTCTTATTTTATTCTAGTTTTTCCGGCGTAACTAATTAAGTCCATTTTGCGTAATTTGATCAAATTAAGTGATTTATATTGAAACGCTTAGCCAAGATCGAAGCAATTGAATTTAGATAAATTAAAGCAATCAAAATTAAATTTATCTAGATCTCAGCGAGCTTATTCTAAAAGCTTTTTAAGTGATTTTCGAAAAAAAAAGAATATATATCTGAACTCCGTGCAATATTTTAATTGAATATTATCTTTTCGATACGTTTATAACTTTTAAACCCTCCGGCAACGAATTTTTCGTAACAGCGTGGCCGAAAGTGCGAACTTCCCGCCCTAACTTAAAACGGAAAGTTCGTAATTTCGGCCTCGCTGTAGCGAAAAATAGTATACGCAACACGGGAGTAAACAAAGAAAGC